>OX451400.1:17690451-17868348 GCA_949629135.1 Eremobia ochroleuca | reverse complement strand
GATTCCCCGAGCTATAGAGGAGCGGAACATTATATCCTGACTCCCGAGCTGACCCGAGTGCTATGCGATTAAAAAACCGATCTTCAAGTGTTTCGAGGCACGATATTCAAGTACTACATAATGAAATTTTCAATTATGCTTTGAATGAATGAATTAGTTAACTAACTTTATGTTAATTTACCGTTATGTTATAAACTTAATAAGTATTTAAGGATAACAATCAAAAGTATTAAATAAAAAAAAATATAGTTAAAAAAATCTATATTTTTTAAAATTTGCTTGGGTTGTTGCGCGAGGCCCCTGCAAGAGCGAGGCCCCGGGCGACTGCCCTGTTCGCCACCCCCTAAGGCCGCCACTGGTTGAGCGCATTACTTCTGTCACAGGTCCCAGTCAAAGCCGTACGTTTTTATACACGTCATTTGTGTCTTAATGCAAGTAAGGGCCCTTTCCCACGGCAATATCCTGTTTTTTGCAGGTACGGTTACGTGTTTAAATATACATATTCACACAAGCATCCCGTTTGCAGTATCCGGCGAACAGGATGCTTGTGTGAATATGTACAGACGCCAGCACATCAAGCTACTACAATCTGTCAAATTTCTTCAATAAATAATAAATAATAATAATAAATTGGGAAAATCTGACAGTTTCAGGTAGCTTGATGTGCTGGCGTCTGTACATTTAAACACGTACACTACTAAACGGGATCCTTCAAAAAACAGCACCTGCAAAAAACGGGATCTTGCCGCGGGAAAGGGCCCTAAACTGTGACGCGCACTGACAGGCTCGATTTGTATGGAAAGTGTTGACAATGCCGCCTCTAGCACCGGCCGCCGAAATGTCTACGTGCTCTGTGGTGGTTTATGATTCAAGGACGATGAGTCACAACCACAAACAAGGTTAATAACCAGACATTTCCTCATGCATATGACGACGCTGATTTTAAAGTAATCTGGGGCCTTACCAAAAACATTTACT
The DNA here is from genome assembly GCA_949629135.1 of Eremobia ochroleuca. Classification (NCBI taxonomy): domain Eukaryota; kingdom Metazoa; phylum Arthropoda; class Insecta; order Lepidoptera; family Noctuidae; genus Eremobia; species Eremobia ochroleuca. The sequence continues at coordinate 17,867,370 of OX451400.1, read as the reverse complement.
AATCAAACCAGAATAAAGGCAAAAAAGCGGCAAAGTGCTCGTCAAACTCGCTCACGAAGGCTTCCATACCACCACACAATATTTAACACTGCTTTTTTTATACTTACAAGGAAGGTATCCCGACGTGTCACCTCCGATTTTTTTGTGGCTGATATATGTTATTCTCCATCAAATTTTAAGAGACACGTATTTTTTTATTTTGCCAACGCGCCTTGTTTGGGGGTGAAATAGTCCCCTAAACATTACCACCTTTCGGGGCAGTTTGAGGGTTTTATTAATAGGGAGGAGGGGATAGGGGATAGGGGGGGGGGGGGATATATTAATATCCATTTGGTCTTTTGGAAAAATATTAACTAGAAGTATGTATTTCACCCACAAAAAAAGCGCGTTGGCAAAAAAAAAAATACGTGTCTCTTAAAATTTGATGGAGAATAACATATATCAGCCACAAAAAAATCGGAGGTGACACGTCGGGATACCTTCCTTGTTAGTAAAAAATATTCCCATGCATAAACCCCCTTAATTTAAACTTTTGACGTTATAGCGGCACACTGCGAAAATTTCAAGTGAATTCCCGGTTCAAAAGATACAGCCCTGTGAGAGACGGACGTACGGATTGCGGAGCCTTAGGGCCCTTTCCCACGGCAAAATCGCGTTTTTTGCAGGTACGGTTTTTACCAGGATCCCGTTTAGTAGTATACGTGTTTAAATATACATATTCGCACAAGCATCCTGTTTGCCGGATACTGCAAACGGGATTCCAGTTGGCACCTTTTGCGTACGAAACTCTAAGAAGGCTAATAAAGGCAAAGTAAGATAAACATTATACTCTCGAGATATTAATAAAATTTTCTTAGGACATCTGCACCTATAAAAATACCTTTATAAATAAACTTGTGTAGAAGAAGTTTAATGACCCCAGATTACCATACATATAATATTGGAAAGAGCAATAAAATCGCGTGATAATATTATAAATAAAAGTAATACTTATAGTGAAAAGGATTGTTATCTTATTTATATTGCACGACTCATAATGCGAAGCGTTAGTGCTTTACGATATATTTTTTTTGCCTCCTTTCTGCAACTGTTTCCTATTGTTATACCTACTCCTGCTAGTTCACAGAATCTACTTAATTTATATACCATTCGTATAGATAATTTAATGGAGATGAATTCTGTAATTTTCAAAAAATTGATTTAATGCAGTAGAAACGAAAATAACATCATAATATTTCTAAAAATGTTCCCGTCAATCAAGTCTGAAACCTGAAAACAATGTAGCTTGCGAAAAAAATCAAATGGATCATTTTTTATTTAATAGATTCGGTTCCCCCATAGGAGGAACTAATTACAATTAATTTAAAAAAAAAACAATTATGAGTTGTGCACTTTTGGGTTTCCCTTTTTTTTCCTTTTATTATATGACAGTTATTGTAATATTGTCATAATTAAAAACGGTTCACCTAATCGACAGGTCCATTAGGTAAACCGTTATTTGACCGATGGAACGAACTAGTTATTGCAGCGTCATAGCACACCTTTCGATAATTTACACTTTAATTTGTATGTAGTTCTCAATCAATTATCGATTTCTTGCTGTCGATGTCGGTTAAAAAATGTTGCGGTTTCTATGCTTGCGTTTATTATTATTAAATAAAAACAATATTTAAAGTAGCCGCTTTGTTTACTTTCATTTCAATTTTGAGGTTTTATAGCGGAAATCAGCGTAAAAATAAAGTATGCACTGGTTTGCCGTATCAATTGTGTTGTAGTGTATGCAAATAAATATATGGTTTATTAAATATTAAAACACTATGGTTTTTATGCATAACAATTATGAAAATTTTAAAATCGAAATAAAACTTTAAAATCGTGTTTATGGTGGCGAATCCGTATCCTGAGAAATAATTTATATATTTTATTGACATTTCAATGGATGCAAGGTTTTTCTATACTGATTTACCTATAATATAAAATGATTATTTTCGATATATTCATTTGAAGCGATTAATAGAAAACATTTTTTTTTTCAAACATTCGATCCCATCGCTTAGTGCGATAGAATGTAATTTAAAACGCATACCTACCAATTTTTTTCTGTCAAAACTGCTACACGTACGGTACCTATTATAATGTCTATAAGAAGTCATAAATAAGATAGTTCAATATGATAAGGCAGTTTATATTTTTATTTTATTACGCATTTTTTAAAGTCAACTTTTACGTAATCTAGAATAGTTACGTTATATGACATTTGTCAAAAAACTGTTTAACTTCTGGACAGGGTATAGGCATTTCTTTTTATTGCGATGACTTGTTTGAAGGTTAGGAGTTAGGCTAGAACAGCAGGGTAACACGCTATCAGTAGCAATGGGTTTCATTTTGACAGTTTAACAACATTCATAATTATGGCGCAATGGATTAGCCATATGCTTCAAATTTATTCAAACTGAGAGTAATTGTGTGTTACGCAATTGGGTAGTTGCATGATATTGAATACTATATATTCTAGTAGATAATATATCCACACATGTAATACAATAATAGAATTCGAAATGAAATTTGAAATCGGTCGAAAAATAAAAAACTTATAACTTATAGAAACTTTTTGTCTATCTCTTTCTCGCAAAACGAAGTTGTGCATGTAATTTATATGGCGATACTGAACTATGACGTCACAATTCAGTATTTCCCTCTCTGTCTAATTGAGAGTTTTGAACGCTCATATCTTTTCAATTTTTAAAAATATTAAAAAACTGTTTATACCAAGCTATTAGTGAGGTAAAAAAGCTTCAATTTAAATAATAAAAAAAAAATTAGTCAAATCGCGGATTAGGGTGCAGGTTTGAGTTATACAATGCAATACTTATTACGAAAAACGTACAAAATGCTTACTGTGCATACTAAAGGTTTTTCCTACCATTCTGAATCACTGTTCAAGGTGGACTACTGGTTCTGGTCTAGGCGTAATTCTAGACTAGGCATTTAAGAAAGAATAGTCTGTTCCAAAATTATCTGAAGAAAAAGTAAACAAATGGTGTGACAAGAGGTGAGATAAAAAGTTGAAACCTACTAAATACAGATGAATGTGTTATTTTAGTTATTTATTCTCTGATTGATTGATTAAGAATTTTACCTGAACAGGGTTTATTTACACATTCATCAGATACCTTTTGAACAGACTATACATTATATGTTTACTTACACTGATAGTACCAAGGACATGGGAAGCAGCGAGCGAGTCTAAACACGACACGTAGTTTGCCACCATGACACTACAGCGTGGGTCTCGGGTACCCTTTAGTTTTACATATACACCTGGAAACAACGAAAAGACATATAAATAAAAAAACCTTATTTAACGTATAAGTTACTGCTTATCTGAGTGCCAGTAGCGGAATGATTATAGCCTGATTATGCATAAATTCTAATAATAATTATAAATGATTGTGTAAATAAAGGTACAGTTCAAATATAAAATAAAAAAAAAATTGATTCTCACATAGCATTCCATTTAGACAAACAATGAAAGTTATTCATTCATTGAATGGCTCTACTCTAAACAAAACTAGAGATCAAAATACTTTACAATTGCCCGTTAAAATCATTCATTTTAATATTATGATAATCAATTTATGGAAAAATCAGTCTGTAAAATTCGCCTCTGTACATTTATCTGCTTGAAGTATTAAATAAATAAGGTAATCAAAATAAATACTGGTTTTAGAGGCAAAACAACGAAAATACGAACTGTGCTTAAAATTTGTTTATATTGGAAAATACTTGAACCCAAAAATATTATTTTGCTTCTGTTATACCTGTAACACAACATGATTTCATAACAAAACAATAAAAAAAAAACAGTATTATTACAAACTTTCTTACCAAACGTCCAGCAGGCAAGAGTTGAAAGCATTTGCCTCACAGCTGATTTATTTGGCAAAATAATTGATGCAATCCATAATATCAACGCCAAGAATACTCTGAATATCAACAGTAATATACCAAACGGCAGGTATAGAAGGAACTGGAGGACATTGTCACCACTAAATCTGAAACAAAAAAAAGAAAAAATAAACATAAAAGTTGTAAGTTGTTTTAATATGGAGTTTTAAAACCATTTTAATTTCTTTTATTGGCATAACATAATCATATACGATACATAATCAGCCTACAATGTTCCCACTGCTGGGACATAGGCCTACTCTCTGTGACAAAGAGTGGGCCTTAACACGTTCGTCGCCACGTAGGACAATGTTGGGCGACACCAGCATGTTCATTTTATTCCGTGGCGTTGAACGTGTTAATCCACCACGTGGGCCCAGTGCGGGTTGGCATAAGCAACATAAGATAATTTGTAACAAAAGAATTTGTATCACGTTTTTATCATATTTTTTTATGTACTGTACTCTATAAAAGTTAGCTGTAAGTTTCCCGAATAAAATAAAATATACTAGAGGGTAACTTTTTCATTGTGATTTTGTATACTTAGGTGTACAGTAATCCCCACTATAACGCGGTACCCTTATAACGCGATTTCATATTACGCGATTTCAATCTCCCGTATAACACGGGCATTCCCCCATATAACGCGGGGATTTCCCACATACATATTTCTGTACTGTGAAAAGACAATGCCCATCTGTGCCCCAGAAATGCCTAGATAAAGTATATTACAAGATTGCTGTAATAAATAAAAACTAGAATTATATTGTTAATTTTAAATCATATGAAGCACTGGATAAAAAATAAAAAAAAATAAGATGTTCTTGTTGACATTGCAGTATGTATCATCGTTTCAATCATATTACGGCCTGGAATCATGTAAAAGACAGTAATACAATTGTTCGATTTTATATTTGTCTTTGAGTCAAGCAGTTAATTGATATCAATTAAATATAAAAACACATGAAAAGATAGTTTAATGCAACCCATGCTATTTTATTGCTATGTGCTTTTATAACCTCATTAGAAACACCGGTTTGTCATGAGTACATATTTGGTCTCTTTCCATATTATTATTTACTTGAGTACTTAAAGCTTTGTATCTAACCAAATTGTTTTCACATACATATTGACACTATACAATGGAGACAGACTAGATAATTCCAAATAACTGACATGTTTATCTGATAACATACAGATAAAAGAACACTGATCTGGCTTAGCTTATGTGATGGATGATCATGCAGTTCCTAGTGAAAAACTAATAGCAAATATGCTGTCTGTAAATAATAAAATGGATAAAAAACCAGTAGGAAGTTATCATATTTAATGTCCAATATCTTTTGAACCGGTGCTTTATGTGACATTAAATCTAGATATCATTTAAATACTGTTAAAAAGTTATCATATGACACAGAGCTGCAATTTGGGCATTGCATGGCATTGCTGACTTTCAGTGCCATACTAATATGGGCATGGTCCTTTAAATATTCGATTTAACTTATTATTGATATATACGATTACATATGATTATCTGCAGCGAGAAAAGTTAAATGTGATGAATTAATTATACGTAACGCGTTATACGAGGTCGTAAAAACGCGTTATACGGGAATACCCCTATAACGCGTTTTCCTATGACGCGGAACAAAACTACCGCGTTATAGGGGGGATTACTGTATTTTGTTAACTATTTTATAGATATTGTCACTGACCTAATGATTAGAGATGAAACTTCATGGGAAAAACATTTTGGGTTAGAAAAATTTGGGATGATGACTCTTTAATCACATCTTGTCTTCCACATAACATTGTAACTTCAGTAGGGTACTTCTGTAACACACTATCAGTAGACATGTTTGTCATTTTGACAGTTCAACAACTTTCATTGCATTATTTACATTGTTGAGCAGACAGATTTTGAACATATGAAGCAATGGATTAGCAATATCCTTCAAAATGATTCAAGATTGAGATTGATATTGTGTTACACAATTAGGATGTAAAACTACTCACATTTCTTCATTAACGTAATTATGTGATTTGTAAATTAATATACTGTTAGCATGTTTAAACCTTTTTTTTTATTAAACCATTTTCTTGTGAAAAAAGAGGCTTTAACCATACAGATGCAAGCTGATAACAGTTTAATGATGATTATTTGTTTTGTTTGTGGTACCCTCTAGATAGGAAAAACCCTTGGTTACCTTTGCTTAATGGTTTACTATGTTTTAAATTGAACACTAGGTTTTATTTTTTTAATTCAAAGATAATAAATAATTATAGGTATCTTGAGTAACAACGGATGTAGCTATTCATATTATTATAACTTATATTTTTTTGTATACATTAATATCATACTGAATGCAAGTCATGTTCAATAATTATTATTTTATGTTTATTTTCAATTAATAGTGATAATTAGCACAAATAAAAGATAAATAAACAAATTATTTGAAAATGGTCAACCTTTTTCATTTCAATGACATAGGGAATTAAATTGTAGAGTAATTATTGTGGTTTTCTTAAGTGATGCCATTTATGTTATTTTGGGAATCAAAACCCCGAAATAACAAAGGAACTGACAAACATATCTATTATAAAATGAAATAAAACATTATAACTGGCATTGATACAAGGTGATATATTGACAAGACCACCGTTTTTTGTATCCTTGATAGATTTGATTATTATTTAAATAAATTCTCAGGTCATGGCCAAATCCATAGTCTATTCCCTAGTCTAGTCCCTTCCTGCCAATTATGCATACAATCTTGACAGGAAATCAGTTCATGTGTTACTAAACATTCAATTACCACATAGTCCAGGCACTTGCTAGACTGTGTGCCACTTGGATAAAGATTGAATGTGTAAACATTGCAAAAGTTTACATTAACATTTGACTTGCAATTTCCTCAAATAGCGACTATCAACTTTAAACGAGCTACATTAATCAGTTACGCAGTTACATGACGACTGTGCTCCACATGCTCGCTGGGATGACAACAAAATTTCATTGGAAATCGTATGTAATACATAAAAAGTATAAAGCAAACTTTCCCTTGAAAAATTAGCAAACACGTAGGTATGCGATAATAAAATGCACATTATACCTGTCGTCGTTCACCAATTTGTCCACTGTTAGAGCCATAGTTGTTTGTGTAGTGTTAACAAACTGCTATAAAGCTTCCTGTGCTATTTTTGACTGCATAAAATTAAAAATTTCGAACTTTTCTCCAATATCGTGATGTGTATCTACGACATTGACCATAGACTACCGCAGAAAATGTTGACAGCTAAAGTTCTGCCAAAAGACCACTGACAAGAGTGTGTCCTGTGGTCGTGTCAACCATAAACAATGTTTCCTATCTCACTTCTTTATACTTAAACATTCCATGCCGAATGACTAGAAAATATATGTACTCCCTCGGGCCCCAATGCCGAAGTGGAAATGATTGTGACAAGGCTGCAAGGTAACCAAGGATCATGAATTCATGACCCCTTGTGATGATGAAATTGTTAACAGATGCATCAGTAAATGTTACCTGTGGATGCAATCGATTTTTTCTTTTGGATTGGATAGATGCATTTGTAATGCTACTAACAAATTGAATGGTTTGATTTGGTTTTTTAAATCACCTTAAACATTTTTTTCATTATCATTTTCTGTACACAGTAGCCGAAAACAATAGATTTGCAAAAAGGGACCCCACCAAGTTAAAAAAACAATTTTGTAATAGCACTCTCCACTACAGAAACAGCTACCTTATGTCCATTAAAATTTATAACCATATTCCAAAGGTAATAAGAGAGCTACCATTTCATTTTTACAAAAAAAATCTAAAAAATTGGCTTCTCCAAAATAATTTTTACACGCTAAAAGAATTTTTTGAATACAAGTAAATAATATAAATATATACATTTTTTAATAAGGTAGATTTATTTAGTTGTATAATAGAAATGTTATTATTGTTGTGTTTTTATTTTATATAGTATATTAGAGTACAATGTCCATATTATAAGTGTTTTGTATTGTTTATTAGAGTATAAGTAGAATAGTTAGGTTTTTATATCCACGTGTACGTTAGGTTCACATTGTAAATATTCGTATGCCGCTATTAGCGGCGGATGTGTCCTGAACTTATCCATATATACCAACCAACTTTGTATGTACTACCATATCCAACGAATAAATGTCTTTGTCTTTGTCTTTGTAGTTAGTGATTGCGTAAGAATGTAACCTAAACAGGACTTTTTTACAGTTTCCACTTTCATCAGATTCTTTGTAAACATATTACAGCTTGATGTTTCCTCTTGTATAGAGATGGGTCGAGGGCAAAAACAAATATGGGCAGAATGGGCATAAACTTGGCATATTGGGCGTAAACGAGTTTACGCCCAAATAAACGCCCGATCACTGGGCGCAAAAACTAATAACTTTGTTTTTTAAAAAATAAAGCAGGAACTTAACTTAAAATGAAACTTGATGTCAGTATTTTGTATGTAAATTACAATTTTAATCAAATAATCAGTCTTGTTAAAAAAATCACAGTAGGTTATCATAGAAAATATAATTTTAATTCTCTTTAAATGAAAAATGAAGTGGTCTTGTAATTGGCTTTGATCCTACAATAGTCTTTGTACGTAATATACTTCTCTGCCATAAAAATACCGGGAAAAGCGACGTGAGGTCGAGTGTTATCTTGTAGTAAAACTACATTGACTCGTGTTCGTCGGTTTTTCTTGATATCAGCAGATAGTTTGGTGAGCTGGGTTGAATATTTGTCAGCGTTTATAGTTTCATTGTGTAATCAATGTATGTTATAAAAGAAAGTGTGCAATGTGCATGCCGCTAAAACTAAGAAATGAGTCCCGGTACGATCTAGGGAGTTATATGGTGTGGTAAGCCTATATCTCCTGTCCATGAAGAATGTAAAGAATATTCCCGTTTTTGCCAGAAGGGCATACTTTTGAAGATATAAGGGCTGGAGTTTTTGCCCTCTGGAAATTTCTAGAACAGTCCAGAACAATCGAGAGTATTCGAGAGCATTCCACAACATTCAAGAACATTCTGGAATGTTGTGGAATGTTTGGGAACATTCGAGAGTATTCAGGAACATCCTAGATCATTGAGTAGGAAATTCTAAAAATTTATACATACATACATACCCCGGAAAAATGAAAAATGTTGTTTATAAACAAGTATTGTAGTTAGAATGTATTTTCAATAAAAAAAATGTTAAGTTGTAGTTGTGTGTGTTTGTTGTAGTTGTTGTTACCACACAATCTCATATCAACTCCCTGAGCGAAACCGGCTACCCCAGGTAGTAGTTCATAAAACAGCATGCCTTGCGCGTCCCAGAAACAGCAAAGCAGAACTTTTAAGTGGTTCTTTTGACTCAGCTTCGGTTGAGTTGGTGGCGTTTCTTCTCGAGGCAGTCAAAAAGCACGACGTGTATCGTTCTCGTGATGAATCCATGATTCATCTCCAGTAACCAGATCAGACAAAAACTATTTACGTCGGGGTTGCAGCAAAAGTGATTGACAAATGGCGACACGGACTGCACGACTGGCGTCTGTAAGGATGTGCGGTACCCACCGAGCCAAAACTTTTCGATACCCAAACTCATGCAGATTGTATTCCACGGCGTGGTGACTGCAGTTAAGTGCTTCCGCTAATTCACAACTGGTAGCATCCGGATTCGACTGCAGTTCGTGGCGTAAATCGTCATCATTCACAGCGGTTGGTCGTCCTGAACGTGGCTGACTTTCAAGGCTCCTGTATCCTCATTTAAAACGGTCAAGCCATCGGGACACCGTCGCATGGCTTGTAGAGACGCCAGCACATCAAGCTACTACAATCTGTCAGATTTCTTTAATAGATTTTCAACTTTATCGCTAAAGCATAAGGTTCAAAGTTGATTGGGAAAATCTGACAGTTTCGGGTAGCTTGATGTGCTGGCGTCTGTACTTCCAGCGCCCAATGCAGTATTGATATTGTCAGCCCCAGCCCGCGCACTGTGGCCTGAGGCCCCTCTCCCACAGCGACTTTTTCTAGCGAGGCTGTTCCGCGTTTCGTAAACGCGTGACAGCATCGCTACTACCGCACGTTTGTCGCATTTGTAACGCGCTACAGAAGCGATGACAACTCGCTACTCGCTACATCGCGACTGTATCGAAGTAAACGCGCGACCGTGTAGGACAACATCGGGGAGAGAACGGAGGGAGGGTGGCGCGTGAGTGGAGATGTGGAAAGAATCGTGGTGTGAGCGAGTGCAAACAGCTAGCAACCTATGGTTGTAAAAATACCGTATAATACCAAAAGGTATTAAACAGGTATTTTACCATAACTTACGGTATTGTTGGTATTTTGTGTATTTTAGATTTTGATTCACTTTTTAAGATCCTGCGTTATTACGAAGAGTTGTAGTTTAATAAATAAAATATATTTGAAGTTTCGATTGTATTCTATATTTTAGAATGACTAATTCTAATCTAATTTAATAATATAATAATCTAATCTAATAGTCGTGTTACACGACTATCAGCGTATTAGGTTTCTGCTTGAAGGCACCCAGAGCAGTACCGACAATCTACGATGTCATCGTCATCGTGATCGTGATCGTCATTGTCATCGTGATTGTCATCGTCATCGTGATCGTGATCGTGATCATGATCGTGATCGTGATCGTGAGCGTGATCGTGATCGTCATCGTCATCGTGATTGTCATCGTCATCGTGACCGTCATCGTCATCGTGATCGTGATCGTGAGCGTGATCGTCATCGTGATCGTCATCGTGATCGTGAGCGTGATCTTCATCGTGATCGTGATCGTGATCGTCATCGTGATTGTGATCGTCATCGTGATCGTCATCTTCATCGTGATCGTGATCGTCATCGTCATCGTCATCGTGATCGTCACCGTCATCGTGATCGTGATCGTGATTGTGAGCGTGATCGTCATCGTGATCGTGATCGTCATCGTGATCGTCATCTTCATGTTGATCGTGATCGTCATCGTCATCGTGATCGTGATTGTGAGCGTGATCGTCATCGTCATCGTGATCGTGATCGTCATCGTGATCGTGATCGTCATCGTCATCGTGTTCGTCATCGTCATCGTCATCATCGTCATCGTCATCGTCATCTAGTGATGAGCAAAGCAAGACCAAGACCAAGACTGGGACAGTCTTTGTATTGGTCTTCGTGTTGCTTACTCAGTCTTGGTCTTGGTCTTGCTTGTTCGGTCTTGGTGTTGGTCTTGCTAGTGTATAGATAGTCTTGGTCTTGCTCAAATACTTCGAGTCTTGATCATGGTCTTGGTCTTGGATTTTGCTCATCACTACTTCTATCTCATTCTCTCGCACGTTAAATCCTATAGATGTGTGTTTATCTCTTTTTACCGTCGCTTTTTCGTTTCATTGATTTTCAAATCACAACGATGCTAAAGTTTTCACTTCAAAATACCATTTCATGTTTTATATCTATGCATTTCCACCGTATTTTCAGTATTTTAATTATTACTCAGATAATTTACTTAAAAAATACAGAAACAATCGATTTATACATAAAATACCGTAGCAAATGGTATAATACCGTATTATACGGTATTTTTCGTTTTATACGTTTCAATACAAACGGTATAATACAGCACTTACATCTCTATAGCAATCGCATCGCGACTGTATCGATGCGAAAGCGCGACAGCATCGCTACAAAAAGTCGCCGTGGCGTGGGCGAGAGGCCTAAAAAGTACTCGTATAAGAACAGTGTTCGAACTTGTCGCTCGTCCATTTTTTCTTCAAACTTACTAAACCGATCGCGAGAGCGCCTTTATATTTCCCCACATCACAAGTACCTAGAACATTCTACCACACTCTAGAATACTATCGAAAACAATTGACCAGATAAAGAAAATGTATAGAGTTTTGTAGTGTCTCATTAACAGGAAAAGGAACATATATGGGGTATTTTCGGATACCCCTAGGTATGAGGAATCGAATTTTTTTGTATTGACGTCGCTATTTGGACCAATTAATCTTTTCTGCACACTCAATGATAATATAAATTTAATCAAATAATATGAATTTAATCAAATAATTTGAATGAAAAAAGTAATAAAAGTTCTGTTAAAGTTTTTGCCCAGACAAAAGGCATTTATTGGGCGTTTACGGGCATTTATCCGGCGTTTATTCAAAGCGCCCAATTTGCCAGGGCATAAACCCATCTCTACTCTTGTACTGATGCAGTACGTACTGCTTCCTCGTTACCCTCTCCTTCATTTATTTTCAGTCTGTGGTCAAGACATAGAAAAATATACTTTAAAGAGGGTCAAGAGAGGAAATCTAAGGGTGCGTTCCGAGTTGCGCTGTAATCGATATAAGCATGCCCCTAACCCGAATTTCCGAATGGGGATACAAATTGCCACTTGCTCGCTTCAGATATCGCTGACCTCCATCGTACCAAGTATTTGACGGCTAACTGTCAGTATCCATACATTTTTTGAAAACAAGCATCTTCTTTTACTCATAATTAATTAATATGCCCCAATACGCAGCTGTTGATTGCATAAATCCGGATATATCAATGGAAAAAAATTGTTTTGAGTCGCATCATATCTTTAACCGGTCAAGCACCGCGAGCGGGCTCTTTTAGATATATATAGCGGACGATTTTAAGACTTATCTTTACTACAAATACAGTTTTAAATCAGTCGTTGTTTACTGGCACGTTTTTGTGCCGCTGGGGCTCTAGAGATTAAACTAACGTGGCATTTTCGAAATTGTCTTCTGGATACAGTCGCCACCTAACCGAAAAAGAAGAAGAAAGTGGTGTATAATAAACTAAGAAATACTGTAACATTGAGTGAGCACTGTGAGTGCTTTCACGTCACGAGCGTCCAATTGTTTACAGGCCTCAGCTGTCATAATCGTAATAACTACATCGGAACGCATGTCAGATGTTGTGTGCTGTGTGCGGTGAGCGATTATAGCTAATTCGGAATGTACCCTAAAAAGTCAAGGATGACATCACGATGACATTGATGACAATATTGTGTTGTCTTTGTCTTGACATTTATTTGTATTTTCTTTCGTCATCGTTGTCAGTCTCAGTCCCAGTCGTGCCATTATCAGTATTTTAGAAGTGTTCTGTGGTCAGTCCAGTATGTGGTTGTATTGTAGTGGTGGTTAGGTGTCATCGAAAAAAAAAAAAAAAATTAACTTGGAACAAAGAATCTGGGTTACAATTTTATGTGCACGTTTAACGACGTGATTTCAACTTTTGATAATGCTGTACAATATTAAAATGGTATCTGCATAAATAAACAAAGGTAAAGTTCTGTAACGCAAAAGCAAATGTCTGTAAATCACCTGACCTTTGTTTATCAACGAAAATTATTGTAGAATCAATAACAATGGAGAGTATCACGTCGCCGGAGGAAACGACGTGCTCAGAGGGGGAGGATGAACCAAGAATAGCGACAAGCAGCGAGATGAACCATGGAAATCCAAATCATCAAGGTACTTCCCCCCAGCGATCTGCTTCCTTTAACGAGCTCACTCAGATGGAAGAGAAGATGCGACGTAAGCTACAGTTTTTCTTTATGAATCCGATCGAGAAGTGGAAGGCCAAGCGGAAGTTTCCATACAAATTCGTAGTTCAGGTGATAAAGATTGTCCTAGTTACTTTCCAACTGTGTTTGTTTGCACATAACAGATATAATCACGTCAACTACACGTGGGACAATCGTATCACATTTTCTCACCTTTTCCTCCTTGGTTGGGATTCTACCAGAGAGATCAATGCTTATCCGCCTGGCGCTGGACCTCTTGCAGTGTACAAAATAGAAGAATTTTATAACACACTTGACTATGCATATGAAGGATACTCAAATGTTCGAACTAGTGCTATCGGACCATACTCATACAATGATGAGAATAATAATAAACCTCCTCCAGTATTTTGTCAGTTTAACTACAAACAAGGCATAATTAATGGATTCAATGAGAGCTACGAATTTAACTCTGAAATTGTTGAGACCTGCATTAACTTTACAAAAAAGAATGACGAAGTGTTCCATTCTCAATCATTTATTAAAGATGCTGGTTTAAATATAACTTTTGCATCATTGGTGCGAGCAAAACTAATGTTCTCATTAAAAACTATTAACTTTAGGGCTGCGGGACCAATCACTCCACCAGACTGCTACAGATTTGATGTGGAAGTTATTTTTGATAATGAGGACCATGATGGACAAATGTCTCTATATTTGGAGGCAGAACCGTACAAATTGACTTGCAAAGGAGACACTGCATATATTACAGATAACAAGATAGACCAAGTTCTGAGAAGTATACTGAATATTCTTGTGATCCTGATATGTGCTGTATCTTTTATTTTGTGCAGTAGGGCCATTTACAGAGCTCAGTTATTGAAGGAGCTAACGGTACAGTTTTTCAGGCAAGCTTATGATAAGGACTTGAGCATGGAGGGCAGATTGGAATTCTTAAATATCTGGTACATAATGATCATAGTCAATGACATGCTGATCATCATGGGATCGGCAATTAAGGAACAGATTGAACGAAACCAGTTTACAAATGACCAGTGGAATGTGTGTTCACTCTTTTTGGGCACTGGAAACCTACTTGTGTGGTTTGGAGTTCTGAGATATCTTGGATTCTTCAAGACGTATAATGTAGTTATACTGACATTGAAGAAAGCAGCTCCCAAGATCTTCAGATTCTCAATCTGCGCTTTATTAATATATGCGGGCTTCATGTTCTGCGGTTGGTTAATCCTAGGTCCGTACCACATGAAGTTCAGATCTTTAGCGACGACCTCCGAATGTCTCTTCTCTTTGATAAACGGGGATGACATGTTTGCGACGTTCTCAATAATGTCGAAGAAATCTCCAATGCTTTGGTGGTTCAGCCGTGTGTACTTATATTCATTCATAAGTTTGTACATTTACGTAGTACTGAGTTTGTTCATATCAGTTATTATGGACGCTTATGATACGATTAAGCAGTATTATAAGGATGGGTTCCCTAAAAGTGACCTTCATCAGTTTATAGGAGAAGCGAATATTGAAGAGGTTTCCTCAGGTCTATACAGAACCCACAGCTCAACATCTCTCAATGCATTAATGAATTCTCTCTTCTGTTGTAATTTCTACAGAAGTGCATATTCTAAGATAGGTGGGGGAAGTTCAAGCTTAAACTTGTAAACTTGTGTTATTTTAAAATGTAAACATACCATGCAGTAAATATTTAATCAGTTCATCATTATCATTAGATAAATGTTTAATCTGTTTCTTAATAATGATAGGCAGCTAAGTTATAGCAGTGCAGGCCTAATTAATACTGCAATAGAGTTTATTATTGTATGTTAATTTTAACAGTAGAATCATGGGTGTAGCTAGTTTTGATAGCATTTGTTCCATTTTTCCCAGGGACATGCGCCATCAAGGTAACTGGCAAGGCATGACTGTAATTAAGACAATTTATAATAATTATTACTGTAAAACGGGGTGAATAGGAAATGCAGGGGTGAATTGGGACGAAACTCTTAAAGGGTTTTTAACGTTGTTTGTTGTCAACAAGGACACTTTATCCTTAATTATAATATAATAGACACATTAGAGACCTTTTGGCAAAAAACAATATTATTTCAATGCATTTTAAAGTTTTGTCCCGATTCACCCCTGCATTTCCTATTCACCCCGTTTTACTGTTATTTGATTACTTTAACTTACATTGGATTACCTTAACTTACCAACCTATGAAGATCTGTCAACATTTTAGACCAAAAATATGACTGCAGTGTGATGATACAAAATTCTGGTATAATGTGCAAATTCCTAATGCACAAATTCACATTTACTGCTCCATAGAAATTAATGTGGGCACCCATCCCATTATTTTAAGGCCACTCACTTAAACCGCCTGTTTCTGCGCCTATAATAATAATATTCCACAACTTTCACACAACGCCATCTAGTCCCAAACTAAGCAGAGCTTGTGCTATGAGTACTAGACAACTGATAAACATACATATATATTTCTAAATACATACATACATATTATAGATAAATTACACGCAGACAAAGAACAAATGATCGTGCTCATCACACAAACATTTGTCCTAGGTGGGAATCGAACCCACGACCTTGGGCATAGCAGTCAGGGCCACTGACCACTAGACCAACAGGCCTGCCTATGAAGAGAATTTATAAAATTATGATGTACCTTAAATTGCGTTTT
Source organism: Eremobia ochroleuca (assembly GCA_949629135.1). Lineage (NCBI taxonomy): Eukaryota > Metazoa > Arthropoda > Insecta > Lepidoptera > Noctuidae > Eremobia > Eremobia ochroleuca. The sequence goes on along the minus strand of OX451400.1, from coordinate 17,851,155 downwards.
TTGTGTATATAGAAGTAATCATGTTTAGATTTTATCCTCATGTTACCTAAATCACCAAAGATAAATTTACCAAACATAGGTACTCAAATTAGGTGTAAAGTAGTAGTGAAAAATTGCGTGTGAGTGCCTGTAAAGTGTTGCCATTCCCCGGTTATAATAGATACATTTTGGTCCTAAGCCGCGCCGCGGCGCCGGGCAATGTAAATACTAATTTAAGCCGCAAATTACGTTATAAATCACCTTCTGTGTGAGTAATTATGTATATTTTAGTACTGAAGTGTACCTATAAATGTAACGAATACATTATTTTTTATTACAATTGTTGTTTTGATTATATTTCACCACAATCACAATCAGGGCTAGAACGGCAATGCATTAACTTATTTGCAATAGGTATTAATTTCGAGGCCGCTTGCGGCCTGCTCTCAGATAACTGAATATCATATCGCACGAAGTTACTTTACTTACACAATACATTACTTGCTTATTCAGTTAACACTCAAAAAGTCATAGATGAAAACGAGCAGTGTAGTGTAGTACTGCAATGTATCAAATATCAATCCAAAACGAGTTTGTACCTATAGCCTCATTGTAGTAAGAAACTTGATTAGCCATAAAATTTCAATGTATTGTTTGCTTTTCTAGGCAGATACCTATTTCCAGTGCCGCTACTTTGGTGCCAAAGTACAAAATATTAAGCTCTTATCATCAACAGATGTTCATTTCATATTATTTCTGCACATTACTGTAGATATAGTTTGCTGTTTGCACAGTTCTGTGCAGGCCGTATTTAGCAGATAAAATTCCGTTCATTCACTCAAAGTGAAACCCACAGGAACCCACAGATGAGTGGGACCCACAGGAATGAGAGGAACCGAATGGATCTGATCGAATCTTTTGGCAACGACTTACGAAAAGTTAATAGCAGCAAGCCTTTAGTAGGTATGTCTATTATGCACTTGCAGCAATACAGCCTACACACTCTCCTAAAACCTCATCATAGGGGAGAAGCTTAAATGTTCCTTCCCTTTGTATTCTAGGTACAGACACCAGCATATGAAGCTACCCGAAACTGTGAAATTTTCGCAATCAACATTGAACCTTATGGTTTGGCGATAAAGTTGAAAATGTATTAAAGAAATACACTATACACTAGGGTCCAATCCAGTAAAATATTAATGTTAATTAAATGTTGTATTCAAGCTTAGCTCAAAATCTGTCGATCTAGGAAAACAATAAAAAGGGTTATAGGGGTTGTTTTTGCAGTAATTTACAATAATTTGTTGATTGGCATAATTTTTGTATTTCTTTTTTGTTTTTTTTTTTTTTTTTTTAAGTTACAAAAACGTAAACCCATTGTATCGTAATGTAAACGATAGACAATATTGTTGTCCTCCAAATACGCGTACTTTTATCTTAGTAGGGCCAACACTTTCAGAAATAGGTATGGCTTTTTTGTACACACGTAGAGAATATCTCAATAAAAATAAGTAGCAAAAGGGCTGCCAAATAACGGTGAAGTGGATTGGAGCTAGTGTGTAGTGAATTTGTGTACTAGAATAGTTGCTATATTATAAGTAGAATAGAATACTCTTTATTATGTACACCATATAAATTACACACATAACTAAAGAAATTTTACAAAGGGTGACACAACGGGCTGCCTTATCGCTAAGAACGATCGACAACCATTGGATGGTTTGAAAAGGGAAGGATAGACAAATACTGTAGGTAGTCTGTGGTGTACCATTTACACGATACAATGAATACATACATGAAGTATAATAAATATGTATATGCAGATAATAATAGACATGAAACAGGAGTAAAGAAAATATAAAGAGAGGAAGTGCTTTTTTATCATAATTTTAAAAGTGGACAAAGATTGAGCACGCCTTACCGACACGGGCAAGTCATTCCATAACCCTACTGCAGTAAAAGATTTGTCATAGAAATTGGTGGAATGCATCGGCATCTCTAGACTTCTTACCTAGAATATCTAGTCCATGATCACTGGACACATCGTGTAGGGTGGCTGGCACGGATATCGCCGCAGAAGCCGTTACCATTTATGGATTCAGTACCTACATGATTTTGAACCCTGCTGCGTCGAAATTTTTCGTTTGTTATTAAAAAGAAAATTAGCTTATCCATACATTTTTAACGCGTAGGTAGGTATAAAGCAGCTGCTTTTTTTTTATAACCAATGAAATATTCTAGAGTAAGTACCTAATATTATGTGCTGAATCATGATTAGATACAGTTTGCGCGTCGATGTATGAGATGTATCTGCTGCCACCCTGTACCTATTTTAAAGATAAATTGATGTCGGTGTGGTCCGTGGCTAAATAATAACAGCCGCACAGGTCGATCGATCAGGTTAAGCCACGCTTGGTCTGTGGATGGATGACCATCTTTACATACCGAGACCCCCCCGTACCTCGGAAAGCACGTTATGCCGTTGGTCCCGGCTGTCATTCGTGCATCTTTGACAGTCGTCACGGGTAGTCAGAAGCCCGAAAGTCTGACAACCCGTTTTACCAAGGGGTATCGTCTTACCCAGTAACTAACTGGGTTGTGGAGGTCAGATAGGCAGTCGCATCCATGTAAAAAACTGGTATTCAGCTGCATCCGGTTAGACTGGAAGCCGACCCCTACATAGTTGGGAAAAGGCTAGGCAGGTGATGGTGTCGGTATATTCGACTACTCTGAGAAAAAACACCGACACAAACTCCAGAGCGTACTAGGTATACCGTTAACGTCTTTAACTTTATTGAAACAGATAGGTATAAATACCTATATCTACATACCTAACTAATCACAGAGACGATTGTTGGCTTAGTTTGTTGGTGCCTTGCCTACATAAACAGCTAAATGAAGCAATGCGACGTGTCACGTGAGAAAGAAACTAGTAAACCACAAAATTACCATAGGTAGGTACTAAAGTAGGACTGCTGGTATTTTGTGGGCGTTTCTCCGCCTGTAGATATTATTTGTTTGTCTACAGACTACAATATAATATAGTGTACTTGTGTCGTAACGTAACTACACATCAATAATATTGTTTTCATGTAGTTAAAATTTGTATAGGTACCTAATTGCTATAGCGATTAAACGGAGAGTAGGTATTTCATGTTCGGCATTCAAGCATTACTTGCTACGAGGTCACTAGGTACTTACTTTTACCTGTAGCACATAGATGTAAAACAGTAGCACTGTAAATTACCTACGTAAGACTTTTTTCATTTTTCCTTAAACTTGTATCAATAGAATCTGAATTTTCTTTGTTCGTTGGCATTTAGGAATTGAATTAATTAATTCCACATTTTTTTTGCATTTATTTACCTACTTACTTAATTTTTTTTTCTTTGTTTAGTAAGTAGGTAGTTACCTACCTTTCTGTTCTGATTGCATAGCGTAGGTGCAGCTAGACAGAAGATCTACAGGAATAAATTTACCAACAATATAGTCCACCTTGCAATTGCTTTACTTACAGTATTTTTATCTCACAAAGCGACGCGCTCTTTACTTGTGTTAAAAAAAGTGTACAAACACCCTGTGAGTGTGCGTTAAGATGAGAATCGTCAGCATATAGGGTTACTTGTAACTCGACGTATATCCGTCGGGAGCTGATAGAGGAGCCAAAATGCAACAAATTGAACTCCCATTTGTATGGCCGAAGTTCAATAGTTTTCGAGATATTTGAATTTTAAGGGTATTCAAAATAAAAAAAAAAAACGACATATTCAATGGGTACCATTAAAATGATATTGTAGCTGGCACTTCAATTAAGCTATGAACATAATTAAAAGTACCTACTTAATTCAACAAAATAATTAAAATGATGAGCGATTTAACCCTTAAATGCATGATTTATTTTATCGTATTGCAAAAAATGCTATTGTATAGGTATTTATCTATAGAATTTAGATAATAAATATATAATAATTATACAATAATATTAATATTCATAGAGTATATATATTGTTTTGACAAAAAGAGGTGCGCTCAGAAACTCACAGCTATCACATTCTTAAAAAAATTAAATGACGTGCTTTGTTGCCATATGGCAACATTATGCATTTAAGGGTTGAGAATAATATCATACCAATATTTACATTTTACGCTTCAAAAATGTTTCAAATATCTCGAAAACTATTGAATTTCGGCCATACATATGGGGGTTCAATTTGTTGCATTTTGGCCCCCTATCAGCTCCTCACAGATATACGTCGAATTACAAGTAACCCTGTATAACACACACACTTCTGACTTCGCCATAGTCTCGGACGGTAACGTACCAGTCTATTAAAAAGTACTCTGTACCGGTTTCAGTCTATTAAAAAGTACTCTGTGGACGGTACCGAGAGCTCCTGCACATACAAGAGGTACCTCTTGTATCTGTTCTGTGGCTTACACACATTCAAAGTATGTTCGTATACTTGATAACCACAAGTAAACCGCGCCTCGCCTCGTGGGATAAAAATACTGTACCACTTGACAACAATTCCCCTTACCTCTTCAATAAGGTTGAGACTACGTTAGGGTCAGTTTCTTATTCTTGTAATCTAGTTTGTCACATTATTTTTTGCGAAAATTTTCGTTCTCGTCAAGAAACCGGCCCTCCTGTCCATTCACTTATTTTACCTCTGGTTTTGCATCACTGTCAATATCTCATTACAATAAGGTTGCTTTTGGGTTGCTGCAACTGTCGAGTCTGTCAAAATCATAGTGATCTTTATTATTGAAGTAGTAAGGTTGCTGTTGGGTTGCAGCTTTAAATTAAAAAAAAAATACTGTGAAGACTGTGTCACATAGATAAAAAAAAATAGACCTTATCATTTTTGTACGGCCAAGTGACATTCAATCTTAGGGTAATCAAGCAATTTCGAGTTCAACTATACTATCATGCAAAGCTGGGATTCAATCAGGATATTAAAAAATATGAAGTAAATATTTTTCACATTTATTATCACTATAAAACTTATTTCTAGTAACAATATATACAAACACATTATTCTTACAATATGTGACACACAGATTACGTGTTAACGCAACTTTCTGAATGTATCGTATTACCTGTTGAAAACTTGAGTTTTAGGAACATTTTTAAATAATCATGCATTATTTAAAATGTATGGTAATTACTTAGTACATTTGTGCCCGATTAGTGGCCTGCGTTATGGCAATCGCATTGGTGGCGTAGGCAAGTGCACCTTACATTCCATATTTTAAAGGTTTAAGATATTACAACAAAATAATTTTAGGCCAATAAATAAATGCATTCATTAAAATTCACTTACAATTAATTAAATCTGATACTTACATATTTAATTCTGAATAATTTTTAAATAAACTTTTTCGGCTTGTAAATCTTTTCTGATGACACTTGAGCAAAAATTTACAATAAAACTCTTAATGTCTATTTCTTTATTTAATTAAATAAATAAATAAAAAAATAAATATTTTTACAAGTATAATCTCGTAACAGCTGCGCTAATTTGAAAATAAAATTGTATCATTACAGGTATGTAATATTATATTTTGCAAATACATCTTTTTATATAAAAGTTTATATAATAATATCAACATTATGGCATTTAGATATGAGAGACTTTTGTAATGGCGACAAGCCGTCGATAGGTTCGGGCCAAAGGTTCCGTAGCAAATTCAGTAGTAATATTTTTAACTACTTACACACACACACTTACACATAATGTCCCTTTCTATATAGAGGCAACTGGGTCTTTGATAAATACATATGCAACATCTATTCTCCACACAAGATAATTTTGCAAAGCAGATAAACAAATCTAGAATCAAAAACTCTGACAATCTATTATTTCTTAAAGAATAATTCAATATCTCTCGAAATGAAGCGATTCAAAGTCCTAGATGTTTCTCAATTGTTTTAATGCTAGGAAAATTATCTTGCAAATACAGATTAAAATATACGGTACTTAAGTTACTCAACTCGACAAAACAGAAAGTGAGTAACTTGAGAGTTCCAACCATTGCACTTTAGGAGCTTTCAATTCACCATTACCTAAGACACTTATGTGTTACGAAAATACATCCATACTGCATGCTCATATTACGGTAAATAGTTAAAAAACTGGATTGTTGTGTATACCTTTTTTTTCTTAGGGACGAAGATACGCAGTGGACCTTTGGGGTACGAAACCCTAAAAATAGATACATATTTTATAACCGCTTAACTATTCAGCCTAAATATTAAAACTATTATTGTTACCATGTTAATCGCGATAAAATTCCATCTGTGAAATTCGTTCTACCTATAGCTGAATTTATAATAATATGCACTTATAAAAATTCGTACAAGCTGCCTCAGTGACTTGATATTGTCATAAATTCAATAACATTAAATATATAGTTTACATCGCAGCGTAAAACCTATAACGGTACATCTAGAAGATACATCGTAATTCTTTGGTTCTATAAAATTATAATATTGCTTATACCGAAGCACTGTGACACCAAAGAAACTTCTGTGTAACTCTCAGTACAAAAATACTATGTGATGTCTGTCAGTCTGTTTGTGTGGCTTATTTCTTCTCTTCGGGTCTCTGTTGTGGTTCGGCGCCTAACATGACTTGGATCTCATCCTCACTCTTGCCTTTCGTTTCCGGGACGACGAAGAAGATGAACACGAAGCCTATGAGCATGATGCCAGCGAACAGCCAGAAAACTTGACCAGCGCCTATCGAGGCGTTGAGCGAGTTGAAAGTGCTGGTAACTGTGAAACTGAGGAGCCAGTTGAAGGTACCGGCTGTAGAGCCGACGAAGGCCTTGATGTCGATCTTACAGAGCTCGCCAGCCATCATCCACGGAATAGGACCGAAGCCGAGAGAGAACGCGATGATGAACACGGAAAGCGACACGAGAGGTAGCCAAGAGATAGCCTGGACAAGGTCCGCGTTACTTCCATGAGTCTGTTGAAGGAAGAAGTACACTCCCAAAGCAGTGGAACACACGCACATGACCAACGCAGACAACAGTAACAGGATACGCCTGCCAAGTTTGTCCACGACCAAACTGGAGATGAATGTCGCAATGACTTGGATAACTCCGATAATGATAGTTGAAATAGTCGAAGGGATCGTGGCTCCAGCGTCGGCGAAGATCTGCGAAGCATTGAAGATCACTGCGTTGATGCCAGACAGCTGTTGGAACAACATCAGAGCGTAGCAGATAAGGATAGCTTTCAGAGCAGTCTTCTTCTTAATGGCGGAGATGTAAGACACCTTATTCCTCTGAGATTCTTCATGTTTGAATTTCAAGTTGTTTAGTTCGTGGTCGACATCGTAACTCTGGCCTCGAAGTTTGATCAAAGCTTCCCTCGCTTCGTCGTTTCTTCCCTTGACTACTAAGAAGCTAGGACTTTCGGGCATGAAGAAGAATATGATGCCGAAAACGATGGGGATGCAAGTACAGAGGATATTGAAGACGAACACTGAGGCGTAACCACCGACAATGTACGCGAAGAGGATACCAATGGTGATCATCAGTTGGAAGTAGCTTCCTAAAGTTCCTCGGATGGAGTCCTGGGCTATTTCGCTGGTGTAAGCGGGGGCGGTGACGCAGAAGGCTCCTCCAGCGACACCAGTAATAAACCTGCCAGCTATGAGCATGCCTACACTGGTCCCGAAGGTAATGAGCAACCAGCCTAAGGTGAAAGGTAAGACGAGTAACAACATGGTCTTTTTACGTCCGATGATGTCCATGATCATGCCGATAGGGAAGCAAACGAAGGCAGCTCCGAGGTTGATGATTGAGGAGATCCAGTCGCCCTGTGTCTTTGTCACATTAAAGTCATAGCCACTTGTGTAGTTTCCTGAAGTGTCAGTTAGTTTTACCATCACCGGGGCTGACCAACCCAGCATAGAACCGGCCGCCAACGCTCCCAATGTAGCTGGAATAGAGAAAAAATACTAATTAGTATTGCATTGAGACATATACAGCGTGTAACGGAAGGGGGGTATCAACCCTGAAGGAGGTGAATGTGCTCATGAAACTCAACAACTTTCCCCAAAGAACATAGGTCGATATATGAAAAAAAAATTTGGCCCTCCCATAGTAAATCAATCAGCTGATAGTCAGTTTTGTAAGGGAGGGCCAATTTTTTTTTTCATATTTCGACCTATGTTCTTTGGGGAAAGTTGTTGAGTTTCATGAGCACATTCACCTCCTTCAGGGTTGATACCCCCTTTCCGTTACACGCTGTATAACAACATCACGTCTGCATCCCCAAATAGGCACGAGCATATCCAATCATGACTTCTACTAAAAATTCCTAATGGAAAAACATGCGCTTTGTCCAACCTAGGAATATAACACAAGATCATTCTCAACTGTTTCGCTTGAGACCACTAAACCAACGAGGCAGTTAAAATAAGAGATATAGAAGCAAAAAATAACTATGAAAAGTAGATTTTGAATAAGTGGAAGTGAAGCCAGAAGTACATTTTAAAATGGAGGCATCAATCACCCACACACATGTGAGTCGTAACATGAGAATAATAACACCTGCTAGTAATTAGCATAACTACTAGTGCTAACGCGTAAGTAAATATGGAATGACGCAGTATTGAATAGGAACTACGTAGTCTGACCATTTTATCATAGTATGTCCATTTTTTCGACTTAGGCAAATTACTTTTGAGATGGTATTAGGTAAGCTGGGAGACAACAAATTTTGAATGGTTAAAAGCTCAGTATTTTGCAAGTCAGGCAGTTTTGGCACACATAAGGAAGGTCAGACAAAATATTAGTACTTGGATTATCTGTGTTTAGATGTCGAGTACTTGGTATACAGTTTATTTCCTTCACCCCGTATCGCGGGTAAAGGAAATAAACTTATTTAATGTCGCCTTTACCGTCACACTAGCTTTTGCGCGCGTGACTTATTATTCATAGAAAATTCAACCCCTCATTTCACTCTCTTAGGGGTGGAATTTCGAAAAACTTTTCTTAGTAGGTAGGTATCCACTCATAAAGAACACAGCCTCCAAATTTCATGTCTCTAGAACAAGCGGTTTAGGCTGTAAGTTGATATATCTCAGTCAGGACTTTGAATTATTTTTTATCTATTATACATATAGATAATTACACGATAGGACACTTCCGTCCACATTTTAACTAATCATTATACCTACTGCGTGGCGAAGTTCCACAGGACAAATATTTGAATGGAAATTTTATGACACAGTAGTTGGGACTGAATAAAAGTGTACTACGTAATTTTAAAATACACTTGCTTATATCAGGAAAGGACCTCCTAGTTTGGGGTGAAGGAGAGATAACATTTCACCATCATCATCATTTCAGCCGAAAGACGTCCACTTCTGGACATAGGCCTCCCCCAAGCACCTCCACTTGGACCAGTTCTGTGCTTCTCGCATCTAAAGGGTTCCTGCGGCCTCCACAAGGTCGTCGGTCCACCTTGTGGGAGGCCTTCCAACGCTACGTCTTTCGGTACGCGGTCGCCACAAGAACAAGAAGATAACATGTACCTAGATCAACTAGTATTCATGGGAGATTAATAATAACAATCATGTTCACTTATGTTTGAAAATGTAACAGTTACAATAATTGATAGTGTCAGTATATTTTACATACTGCATGTTTTTTTTTCGTCTAAAAATTTTTACAGTGTGTTCTACTTCTACCCATGAATATGAACAAGTTTCACTATGAGACCAACTCTGAGATCACGAAAAAAATCAGCTGTTTCATACATTTTGTTCAAGTAGGTATTGAACTTTTGTATTAAACATATGTTTTTTTTTTTCATGATTTCAGAGTATATACTGATTTTTATTCTATTAGTATACCTGCTAGAGCTGCAAGGTACTGCGGCAGCTTGCGTCCGGAGTCTCCCCGCGGCTCCACCAGCTCCGCTTGTGACACTCCCATATCTGCCATTGTGCCGTTGCCCTCTGGACGCTGGAAGTAAAGAAAAGTTATGGTTTAATTTGCATTGTTTAATTCTCTAAGGAATTGAATGCCTACATTTTCATTTAATTTTAAAAGATGTTTTTAGAAGCCCTGGTTACTTTGCTGTAGACTTTATCTATAGTAAAATTTGTAGGAATGAGTGAAAGTTAGGTTTAGTAACTTTAGATTTAAAGTGAATTTATGTGTTTTTAGTTAAATGTTATGTTGTTGGTTTTCTGCACGCTTTGGTGCTTGCTGTAAGTGCAGCAAGCAATTGTTATAAAAATAAATAAACCATAGATGGTGACCAAATTGAATACACTACTGTCCAAAAGTTTGGAAGCACACCTGCCTTCAAACAAAACAAATGAATACCGACTATAGGCGGCGAAAATACAGATATTAACATTGTCTGTATTCGAAAGATATCGACGACTCCTTTGATTTTATTTTTTCTTCTGAAAAGGGAAAATCAAAGTTTCAGATTTTCGGATCCAATAGACGTGTGTTTGTACGCCGCCGGTCAAAAGAAGAGAGGGCTTCAGAGGCATGTACTGTGCCTACTATCAAACATGGTGTAGGTAATGTCATAGTTTGGGTGTGTTTTGGCAATAATAAACCTGGAGATCTTGTGAAGATACCAGAAAACTAAACAAGGAAGGTTATTTGAAAATTCTCCAAAATTCCGCTGTACCCAGTGGACTCAATCTAATTGGTCCTGGATTCATTTACCAACAAGATAATGGTCCTAAGCATTCTTCTAAACTGTGCCATATCTTTTCGAACAAGAAAAAAGATGAAAAAAAATCTTAATCATCATGCAACAGCACTTCAGTAGACCGACATGTCCAATAATCTGGCATTCTCTAGTTTTTAATAGTACCGTATTAGTGAGATTGTACTGTACATGGAAATTGAACATTGACTTTCATTGTCATTTCATTGACTTTGTTTTGTTTTATTTGATTTTACCTTGCTGCTTCCAAACTTTTGGACTACCGTCCAAAAGTTTGTTCTACAGTTCTTAATAAGTTTTATGTTACATCGTATCATACACTTCATCAATCAGATTTAACACAGCATTTCCTGATATGAGACATTAAGATGTTGAACTTCCCTAATGACATATTTTCATGTCATCGGTATCAATTACTAACAAGAATGAACAACGGAAAAGTAAAACTTTCTCAACTTTAACAAACAAAAGAGTGAGTACTTATTTTCTTAAAGAAAAAAGAACTTGGATTAAATGACAAATGATTTATTTTCTGTTAGTAGGTTTGTATGTACATACACTTTTACATGTCAATAATTGTTCATGATTGACATGATAATCTGTTCTACAAGACGCAAACAAAAATCTTGTGATAAGAAGGTATTAAAAAGCGATTAAATGTTTATAGCCTCAGCAAAAGTCAGTACATGATAGAAATTAAATATGCTAATGAGAAATCACCCGCATAACTACGTAAAACCTTGCCAATAGGTAATTATACTGTTATTTTTAGAAAGAATATTGGAAAATCTGTTGGTTACGATTTAAAAATGAAGGTACGCAGTATTCAATGCAAAGCAGGTCATCATTTTGTGACGAAATTTATATCAACTATAATAAATCAAAGGAAACGACAGAACAGGCCTAGTAAACAGTGACCAAAACCAATTAAAAATCACAAATTACCTCATCTCGAAAGCTGTTAATGGATCCAGAGGCGGGATTTGCTGGCAACAATGGTTCTCTCTCCGGGTCGCTACCCCTTCGTCTATACAACGAAGACCTCATTTTGTACTTCACTTCGGACGGAATTTGTTTATTATTTAAACACGAACACTACCACGTATCAAGCCTTTTCACTAAATAATGATTGTATTTGTTTACTTGTTTAGACAATTTACGGAAACGCTCTACAAAACAGCTGACGTATCATATTGACAGGTGTATTGACAATTGATACCAGTGTTGCAACCGTTGCAAGATTAATGAGCACAGATAAAATATAGTTAATCTTTCGAGATATTTTTTTATCAAAATATTTTACTGCTTATTCAAAGTCGAGTCTTGTGAAAGTTAGTAATATTTATTTTATGAATTTGTGCTATAAATATTCATGCGCAAATCTTAAGTCGCGCCACAAAATGAAATAGAGCGGCAATATGTACTTTCTTAGCAAATTGCTATTTACAAGGTTGCAGGCGTTCTATATTTTCTAGCGCAATCAATTAGAAAGTGTAAGCAAATTTAATTAACTTGTGATACTGGGCAATATACTAACATAGCTCGTTAATAATAATCCTTAATGTAACTTGACTGATGAATAAATAATGATGTTTTACAAGAAGAAATTAAATAAGTAATATACTTAATAACAAGAATAATTTATTTATTTCTAGATATGCCGGTCGTAGGATCCTTTGTTTGGAGCCGCTGTATTCAATGAGGATATTAAGAATGTTGAATGGTAGGTTGTTAGTTTTAGACCTGGCTCTATCTTAGTAGGAATAATAATTCGTCTCGTAAAAATATGTGTTCTTAGTATTTTTAACAGTATGAAACACAAGACGTACGCAAACACTGATAAATAGGTAAAAATGTACAGTATCCAGGTAGGAATTAAGTATTAACTGACAAGTCCACACCACACCTACCTACTCAATTTTATTTGACGGTCAAAAATGATTTGGTCGATTCGATTCATACCTACATAAATAATTATCGCACACGACAGGTGCATGACCGTACTTGACATTGGCATAGCAACCCGCCCTTGACTGTTGGTCAATTAGAATAATCCGACCGGAATAAACGACAATACTGCATATTTATAGGAAACCAACTAGGTACTTAACGTACGTGTAACATCACGCACATTTGTGTTGTCCGAAGGAATAAGGCAGATGTGCATGGTAGTTTACTTTCACATTTCGCCAGATAAATACCAATCTTTAAATTGTGGGATGAGCTTACGAGACTTCAGGCCCCACCAGGCTGTAACTAAGAATTTCCTTATCTTCATGCGACCCGGGGCAGCGACCGCGCTCGCAACCGCCAAGCCAACGGCATCAATTTTTCTCCGTACCCAGCTACCATGTTAAAGTAAGTTACCATAACTTGCTATTCATGCTATTATACCTTGCTACGTAGAGAAATTTCAGTGCGAATGCAAAGGTTAAACACATCGTGTCTGCGACTTGCACAAAGTAACTAGGTTTTATGATCTGAAAATATCAAGTTTTTAATAAAACTATTCAAGATATTATGACATTTTAGAAATGTTAGTAGGTTTATGCATCAGACCGTGTGGTTTCGTGATGTAAGTTTAGAATCATACAGACTGATAACTCCGCTAGGCGTCATAGGTAGGTACACAGAGTAATTTCGTGACAATAACCACCACTTTGTATGACTTTATATCGATGTAAGTGGTTATGACTAGAATAATAACAGGATGACTAATCGTATTTTAGTCGCAAATTATTCTGTTGTCAACATAGATGGCAAAAAGGCGAAAATGAACCACGAATCCGCAACTGGTACAAATATTACTTAGGTACCAAAGATAAAATTCATGACTTCATTCAAAAGACGTGCTTAACTGTAATAAATAGCAAAGCTTATTGAGAAAGTTCTCCTTTCTTTGCTTTATGAGCAGCCAGGAGTTAATTACTAATTAATTAGCAATGAAAGTTATAAAATAAGCCAGTTAATTGATAGAAAAACAATATCATTTTAAAGCAACTGTGTAATGAAACAGACAACGTGAACGTTACGTTAGGATGAGATTAATCTCAAGTTATGAGCTCTAGTTAATTGTTTAACATACCTACCTACTTGTAAAAGGCTAGGTATTCAACTGTTTTCTAGACTTTAGTCTTTACATAATGAAAGTGTATGTAATACGGGGAAACGTTTGTAGATAATGAACATAATGATGATCCTTGTGCCATTTAGAGGATACCGGGAAAAACGACTTCTCCACTAGTTCGTGTCGGGTTTACGTAATATGCCTATGGAGAAGCTACCTGCCGTGCGATTCTGTAACCATCTCACCGTGAAAACTTGGGTGAAGTGAGCGTGGAGTGAATCGTCAATAGTGTCAATCCCTAGTATCAGCATGACTCACAGCTCACTCCAATCTCACTTCACCTTAGTTATCACGGTGAGATTTTTCCAAAATCGACCGGCTGTTCTTGATCTGGTTATACCTATACTTTAAACAGATACACTTAAATTCCTAACTGAAACTTACAGCTCTCAATAAACGGAATATTACGTAAAATGACTGCAATCAAATAATCATCTCCAAATATTTATAATATGCAAATAAATTCATGATTACTTTCTAGAAAACGAAGCAATAATAGCGTATTGTAAATACATAATTTAATTTATCAGTTATATCATTTTATGGCCACGTTGGACGCCAGATAGGTATGTAGGTAGGTATGTATAATGAACAGATATGTAATACGATATCTAACAATGTGATGTTTTCGCGATATTGTTATGAAAATACCGAATGCATTCGTAGAACCAACGAGAATATGCAATGTTTGGAGATGCTCATCATATCTTTAAAAATAAATTGCAAACTCGCATGCATTTAACCTTTGTTATTTCAAGTAGAATTTAAGTCTCGAGAGATGGGGAATTGTCATGAAATATTCTGGGATTATTTATCTTAAAATGACCGCTGCAGTTAACGGTCACTTTTTTAGTAATCTAGGGTAATAAACGACCGAATGGTCCTAGATTTCTGAAAACTTTACACACCTGAATTGAGAATATTTAAAGAAACAAAACATTGTCAAACTCAACTTTAGGCGATTTTTTCAATATAGGTACCCAGCGGAATTCAAAAACTACAGTAGGTAGTGTCTACAGCCTATGGCATGTTCTCAATTCTTAAATTGGGCGTAACCTTTACTCAACGTATGCTTATTAGAGATATACTGATTTCCAACTTCGTATAAGCAAAAAAGGGGTCATAAAACCGATTTAACTTTACAGCTGCTAGCTGAAGACTACCAATATTACCAAGCATTTTTGTAGAAAATATATTGTAAATAATAATGAATATATAAATACATATTATAAACATCTGTGTTGTACCTATTCATTTGAATTCGCAATAGTAGCGAATTAGTAACAAGTTTTTTGCAAAACAATGGTCATTTTTGTTTTGCTATTCGTTACACGTAATGGTCCATTTTCAAGTTAGGTTCTAGAAATATGAATTGTTTCTCTTATCATTTTCAATCACACTAATATTATAAAGGCGAAAGTTTGTGAGTGTAAAAGTGTGTGTGTGTGTTTGTTACTTCTTCACGCTCAAACGGCTGGAACAATTTTGATGAAATTTGGCACACAGATAGTTTATAACCAGGATTAACACATGGAATACTTTTTATCCCGATATTCCTACATGATGGAGAGGTATGCGGGTGAAACCGCGGGGCCAGCTAGTTGTACATAGATTTTGAAAACCAAACTCAATCTGGATTGTCCAGACCAATTAGAATTTGAAAAGAGCAATTAAAGCTGATGATTATTTTGATGTTAGTGAAATTTGGTCCTATAGTTAGGTATATTTCAATCCTCTATTACGTAGGTAATCGAATAGGTATGCTGCAACATTTAATAGGAAAACTGAAGAAAAGTTGCGGCATACTTACGTGGTGTCAATTTATTATTAAAACTAGTAGCGCCCCGCGGTTTCACCCGCATTATTTTCAACCCCGTGGCAATATCGGGATAAAAAGTATCCTATGTGTTAATCCTGGTTATAAATTATCTGTGTGCCAAATTTCATCCAAACCCGTTCAGTAGTTTTTGCGTGAAAGAGTAACAAACATCCATCCATCCTCACAAACTTTCGCTTTTGTAATATTAGTAGAGAAGTAGAGATATAGTAGAGACTAGTAGAGATATTATATACAGTGTTCTAAACACCTAAATGAAACAGCACTTTGAAGATATTTCACTCGTTCCATAGATTCGATCACTCAAACGAAACGGATCCATAAACTGTTAGTGGTAGGTAGATAGGTAGGTCCTCTTTAAGTATTGAGCGAATTTATGTCCCCTCGCTTATCTCCGAAAATATTTATTGGTGATAAGAACCACCCGGAGGCCGGTAACAAAGGCAATGACATTGGTACTACATTGGTACTGGCTTATCCTCCGGAGTTCCTGAGGTCATTATAAAGGAGAAATTATCGTATGTCATAGAGTCCTGATTGTAAGGTCCTAATAACCGGACGTACTTCCTAACACACATGAGTTTTTTGTGTAAAATCGGCGCTGCTATACCTAATTTAGTCAACCAATGAACGCAGAGCATTGTCGGTTCGAGCTAATATGCTGGCCCGCCAGTTCTTCAGATGTACAGCGGCGGTCAAAATAACGCTGTTTAAAGCATATTGCATGTCGCTGTACTCGGGGAGCCTGTGGTTCAGCTACACCCAAAATTCCTACAATGCTCTGCGGATCCAGTATAACAACGCATTTAGAGTGCTGTTGCGTTCGCCTCGGTTCTGTAGGGCATCATCTATGTTCGCTGGGGCACGCACCACTGCTTCAATGCTGTACGACGACGTAAGAAAGCGGCCTCGCTTTTAAACAGACTCCGTGGCAGCCCCAGCAGCATTCTACGCGCTATAGCCGGGAGACATGACAGCCCGTTGGTGAGGTCACTTGTCACCTGTACATTGTCTAGGTTATTAGTTAAGTACTAACATAGGTTAAGGCTATTGTTACTAACCCAATGGATCTCTGTTATCTGAATAAATAAATAATAATAATAAATGTTGTATAATCTCAGGACTTAGGGCCCATTTTGTCCGCTATTAAGGACAACTGGTCTTTCCGACATCTTGACGTATAAATATGACGGACTCAGGAGGTTATACGGTAGTTAGGTAGGTACTTACAAGTAGATGCAAAGCAAAACAAAGGTGTAATTAATTATTAATAACATTATCATTTAAGAACTTATCTACTAAATACAGGATAGATAGATAATCCTAACCCTGACCAAGCGCTATTTTTCCAGTTAAGCTTATAGGAAAATTCACCCGTAAGAAGAACCTTAGAACCGTTTCCTATTCACTACCTTATCTCTGGGAAGAGAACAATGCCTACAAAACAGTAAAACAATTGCCCATCTACGTTGTTAGGCTGTCTTAGTCTGCATATACTGACAATGTAGAAATGCATATTGTCGTCAACATCTCAATGATTTCAAAACATTGATAGTAGTTTCATATGTCACTGATCAATCTCAAGAATTTGGACTGTGTTATACTGATAAGACCAGGGCCGTCTTTAACCTATTGGAGGCCCTGGGCACATAAGGATCACGGAGCCCCTGTGTAGATAAAAATATATAAGCAAAATTGCACTTCCACTGTTTTTAAATTATTATTCCGTGTTTACATGCGTCGGTCGCGTTCAGTTTAAAACAAAATATTGCAAGAAAATTCAACAAAGGAGAATGCTAAGTCTTTGTGTCAAAGTGTATTAAAATTGATGTGCTATTAATGATCTCATTTTTCTGTCACGCTCACGGAATACAAAATATTAGCTTTTAGTTTGCCTTGGATAAGTTTTTGACTTAATTATTATGCTAATTAGATATATAATTAATCAATATCATTGCCGCATTTGTACCCATTTTATGTATCATGATAGTTGGCAAATTGAATTTCTTTCAACGTTCAATTGAACCTAATGAAATTATATAAAACCAATAAAAGAAACATAATAGTAATATTTCATAAATTTGGGGCTAGAAACTTATTGCAAATAGTACTGCAAATCAATTATTTTGTCATTGAATCGGGTAGATACTAATAATGCTTAGAATGGAACGGCGGCTGCAAAGAATGATTTTTTGAGGGCAGGCCGGGGCCCTCGTTGATTGCGGGGCCCTGCGCTCTTACCCAGAGTGCCCAATGGAAAATAGGGGCCTGGAGAAGACTGAGAAAATACGTAATCTCAGTGGTTTAAAATTAAACCAGTGTCAGAGATAAACTACTTACAAGTAACTCCCAAGACAAAAAGAAAACAACGTCAATTTTGGTCAAAATTCAAGCAAAAGCCAGAACAAGAAAGTAAATTACTATTGTCGGGCTGAAAAGTTCGAGAAAGAAAAAACTCAGTAGTGAATGTTTCACTGCTGAAACTGAACTCAAACGGGCCGTTAAATATTCCAGATAATGGAATATCGTAACACTAACGTAACACTCCTAGCAAACGGAAGAGTAGGTAGTGAAGAATAAATAAATATTAGTAAATACCGTATTTGCAAATCTTGAAGGGAAACTCGAACGATAACCTGAAGATCTTCCGGCAGAACTGGCTACCGATGTCACCGTATTTGCAAGAATCGCTCCAGTCACTACAGCAGGTCCCAAAACTGGGAAACTGAGCAACGTAAAAGCCCCAGGCCCAAATCCCGACCCAAACATTTTAATTTACTTTGAAAAAAAAAAAACAATTGAATAATGAAAACTGTGCTTTGCATGTGCAAAACGATCTTGGCATGTTTTTCGAGTGCCTCGTGTTCGAGAGCCGAGGAGAAAAATCTCTAAGATAATGATTGTGCTATCTTATTTCAGATCAATAATACATATCACCTGGTGGAGATAGTTTCAGACAGGGATGATGCAATGTTTTCGTAAAATTCAAGATGCTGACTGATAAATGAATTCAATTATCTAAGTCTCGAGTTACCTGCTTGTAAGAACATGGATTTAAGTTTTGCATTAATGTGAAGATCGCGTGCAAACAAGTGATTTCAACCTTAACTACACCGTGAGAAGGCGACTCAACTCATTGCTAAATTAAAAAAAAAAAAGGATGGTGTTACTTTTGTACCCATTTCTAGCCGTTCTTCGTCGTAATTTTTGGAGAAGAAGGCGTGATGAGGAAACTTACATAAGTCCTCTTTGGAGAAGAGGAACATTTGAATGCACTCACAAAACATTATACTCCGTGTTTGAAATGAAAGCCTTCGTTGCAAAAAGTATGTGTGGTTTTAAAATATGCCTCAAACACATACGAGTACCTAACTCAGTAGTTATTTTAGATTTGTGTTTATGTCTTCGTTAACTATCACATGATATTAATATTTATGTAATTAAATTATTAGTTTGTTATATAAAATACAATTTAAATGTTTGATTTGAATTCTCCCTAGCGTTGTCTGCATTCACCTTCGTCTATTCATTTGAAGATAATGTCTCTTCCGTTTTGATAATAGCAAGATTCTTGTCTGTCTGTTCTACATTTTGATTATGTCCTGTTCCTGTTTTATTGTTTAAAATACGCCAGTAATCATTCAATCTATTATTTTAATTTTACATCTGTAAAATGCTTCATGTTCTGCAAAAAAATCAAACGAATTTGTTAGATTTTTCCAGAATTGTGATGATAGGTATTCACAGTATTCAGTGTGTTGTTACATTGCTAAGTTATTAAAGAAAGTCTAAAACATACTTAGTAGAACTTTCTCTAGAATTTCTAATTCGATTAGAAATTAGCATTTAAGCTCATTAGAGATTAGCATCTTCACCTTCAAATAAGGAAAATTAATTAAAGGTTTTCAAGGGAAAACTACTTACTTACTAGTAAATGAAGACGACGTATTTACTTGCTAATTACCTACACTAGGAAGTGTCGTCTGTGGCCTATAAAATGTAGTGACACATTTGCATATTCGTCAAATGAACGGTAGGTGAAGAATTTTATGTGTTGTCTGTGGTATATGTAAGTGTAGCAGTCGACCTTTCTCGATATATCCGTTTCCGCACGGATGCAGAATACGTCCGTATGAGCACGTGAAATGTTATTGTTTTTGGAGTTCCTTTAGCATATACAGCAGTGCGATTCTGTAACCATCTCACCGTGAAAACTTGGGTTGAGTGAGCGTCGAGTGAGCTGTCAGTGTCATCCCACCTGCTACTAAGGATTGACTAAGCAAACATTTACAATCATAATCGAGATTTGAATAATATTTTTTATGCTAATTCCATTGATAATTTTATATAATTTTAAAGCTAGTATTTAAGTTGCCAAAACATTACTATTTTGTGGGGTTTTAAAATAAAATAGCAAAACTGAAACTTAGTCAGAATCTCAATGTTGATTTTGTCTTTTTTTCCTAGACTGGACCTTATATAGCGATGTTTTGGCAACTAAAATACTAGCTTTGAAATTATATAAATTAATGATCTATGGAATTAACATAAAATATATTATTAAAATTTCGATTATGATTGTAAATGTATTCTTGGTCAATCCCTACCATCAGTGGATGACACTGACAGCTCACTCCACGCAAGTTTTCACGGTGAGATTTTTACAGAATCGACCGGCTGTAGCACTCGTTTTCATTTTGACTGTTCATCAACATTCATAGCGTTATTTACGTTGTTGAGGAGACACATTTTTCGAACATATAAGGCAATGGATTGGCAATACCTATCCTTCAAAATGATTCAGATTGTGATAAATATCTTATTACGCAATTAGTGTGTTGGTCTGTGACGGTATTGGGAACGCTCCTTTGCCAAGCATTGGCTAGCAATGGGTAATTTACAGGCAGATAATAGCGCCGATTCTCTTGTACACAAACTAAACTAAATTTAAGTTCAGTGCATCTTTTTCTTTCTATTTCGTTAAGAAAAGGACAGAGATTAAATATTAGTTTAGTCCTGTCAAATTAAGAAACTCGAGATAAGATTAGACTTGATTAAAAAATTGGCTACTAAAAATACGTCAATTTACGTCAGGCACTGACTAATTTGACAGGACTAAATTTAGTTTAGTTTGTGAACAAAGGATAAATGATAAATGATAAATGATTTATTTTCTGTAAGTAGGTTTGTACAAACACTTTTACATGTCAATAAAAATAAATCTGCGCCATTGGAATCGGCGCCATTGTACCACCGTTCTTGTAATTTAGTACTTTTCGTTATTAGGTTCACAATGCGATTGTGAACCAGATATCATATCATATACGAATGGGCAAATTGTATCATTTGCCATATCGTATATCTGTAAGATTATTTCAGAGCCCCGCGAATATCGCCTATCTGAACTATCTTTATAATCCTAGCGTCGTAAATGACGATATAAAATATCATTTGGAGATAAAATATATCAGGCATGTGTGTCGGTGTTTTTTTCTAGTACCTAGGTTTGTTCGTTCGTTGCCCTCTGTGGCAAAAACTTCTCCGACCAAATGGTACAATAATGAGCAATTCGATTCGTATTGAAACAATACTTAGTGAATGGTAAAGAAAAATAACTAAAATATTGTACGGTTATAGATCACGTTAGGATAGTTAACAAGGAAAAAATACCATTACAATCTTTTCAAATTTAAACTCAAAGCATTTATTGAAATTAGCTAAACCATTTAATTCATTTGAAACGTCTAACAGCTAGTCAGTAAGTCATAAAGCTGTCATAATATGTTGCTTTTTAAAGCATGTGAAAAGTGCCTGAAACCAAAATCAATGTGAAAACGTGTAAGAAGTATCGTTATCATCATAATCATTCTTTTGACACAAAACATTCAGAGCAGGCATAATTACTTACGATAAATTATCTAATTAATACCAAGATAGTAATTTTATTGTAATATTAATCAAATAAGTAGGTCCATGTAGGTAAGCAACAACAACATAGTTTACTAACAAAATTAAGCTAAGCTATAACACAACTAATGAATTAAAAAAAAATGTTTATTTCATCAACATAAAAGTAAATAACATTGTTATTGGAGTCACCTTTTAAGCTAAGATTTTCTTGTAGGTATTAGGTGGATCCGCTCTTCCAGTTTACATTAACTATACATATTAGGTATGTGTGTGAAAATAAACAATAGATAAACTTTGAAAGCATGCCAAAGGTTTTTAACAACACAAAAAAAAAATTAAAATAAAACCGGCCAAGCGTGAGTCGGATTCG
The DNA here is from genome assembly GCA_949629135.1 of Eremobia ochroleuca. NCBI lineage: Eukaryota > Metazoa > Arthropoda > Insecta > Lepidoptera > Noctuidae > Eremobia > Eremobia ochroleuca. The sequence goes on along the minus strand of OX451400.1, from coordinate 17,829,218 downwards.
CGCACGAAGGGTTCCGTACCATTATCTATAAAAACGGCAAAAAAATCATGTCTGTTGTATGGGAGCCCCCTTAAATATTTATTTTGTTCTGTTTTTTTTAGTATTTGTTGTTAAAGCGGCAACAGAAATACATCATCTGTGAAAATTTCAACTGTCTAACTATCATGGTTCATGTGACAGACGGACGGACAGCGGAGCGGGAGTAATAGGGTTCCTTTTTACCCTTTGGGTACGGAACCCTAAAAATTATATAAATAAGGACATTCGATATTACGAAACATCACTATAAAATGCAGACAACTTTGTCAATCTATCATATTATTCATCTCATCTTCTTCATCTCATCATCAGCTATCATCAGCTTCGTGCCCTTGTCCCATGTTACTTGGGGTCGGCGCAACACGTTTTCTTCTTCCACTCTCCCCTGTCAACCGTCACACAATTCAGCCATCTTTTTTTGGTCTTCCTCTCCCTGCCCATCCATAAAGTTTTTTTTTTAAAGGATAGGTATGGATGAACTCCAATCGCTTGACCTATCAATAACCTTCATATCATGACTGATAGCGTAGAAATGTATCGCCGGATATAAAAAAAGATGCTGTTTCAAGGAAAATTGCAATACCAACGCGGTCAAAATGTACGGAGCAGCATTTTTTTTTAAAATAACCGACGAAATATTTCAACGCATGGGGGTTTAATATTATCTACTGAATCCGTGGTAACAGGTTGCGTCGTCGGTGTTCCTGCCAGCCAGTATAGATGCTCAATAGTTAAATGTAACTAATAGCAACTAACCTAACATTCAGTAAGAAGTTTGTTAACACTTCAATGTCCGCTGGAGGACATTTTATTATTTAATTGTTGTCAATTTCTAAACAAAGTAACGGATTCTACCAAAAGTTTCCAATTAACAAGCAGCAACAATTGTCAATAAAACAACGTGTAAATGTACGATTCATAGCAAATTGTCTCAGGAATGCGGACGCCGCCGTTCGATAGCTTTACTATTTTATGTAAGAGGAAATAATTTTCAGAGTCGTGTTTCTGACTTCTGTTCAACGATTAATGCTATGACTGTAGAAAGAAAATGTGGCTATCTTTAATGTTAGTTTCTCAATCAATTGTTAGGCAATCATTAAAAGATTCAACTTTTGGTAGTATGTTTTTATAAAAAACTGTTTCCGGATAAGTGTTTAAAAGTGTAGCAATTTTTATCACGACCTCCAAGTGTAATGAACTTAACCCTTTCCGTGTAAGGTCAAAGAACCGTAAACGACTACGTTATAGGCAGTTTTTCCCTTCAATACTCCACCGATAAACACGAAGGTGTTTTTTTAGGCACATCTACTTAGTGCTAGTTATTTCTTAGTAGGTACGGCTATAAAACTATACATGAATAGGTCACTGTACGAAAAATGGCTGTACTTGAATCTTACCTAAGTGCTTATTTGTGGTTCTAACTGAAGGCACCGAGCACAGCAAAGATTAGAAAACCTGAACACCTCCGCAACGTTGACCATAAAGGCATAGACAAAGACGCTTTTGAAAAAAACTATCCAAACAAAGGTTTTAATCAACCTATACGAGAATAGATACAGAATGATCATAAAATTTTGTGGACGTGATAGTGCGGATGGAGTGTGGCGTCACTGCTGACCAAACGTGCGGATTCTTGTAAATATTTGTAAACATCAACACTATTGTTTTGCTTTGCGGCACACACTCCATTGCACTATCGTTAGGTCCTTGTCAATGGCCTTACAAACGTAAAGAAACTGGTCTTAGAAAGAATATAGGAGACCAAGAAGAGCAAAGAGAAGACGGTTGAGATAGCTAGGCAGTCAACGGTGTGACTAATGATGAAGGGATATTCATTCAGAAAACCTAGACTGAATAGCATTTAGCCTCAAATAGCCAACATGAAGGAAGCAGGCTTGGTGCTCGCTCCTTCTCTGTACTAGAAAAACCTGTTTACCCTGTAGAGGGGAAATATTATACGAAGAGATTGATAAAGGCACAAATTGTAGAAAACTCTAAGATTGAGTGGAAAACTATGATATTTTAGGGAGTGACCTAAGCACTTAACCCAGCAATATTTTGCAACATGCTGTCACTTGTCAGTTGAATTGCATAATTAGCCATGGGCTAACAACGTGTCACTACTGCACAAGTCATTACACAAGTACTTAGTGTACTTAGTACTAAGTATAGTACCAAGCAGTTAACACGACTTTCATATACAATAGTGCAGTTTTATTAAATTGCTGGGGCATTTGTCGCGCCGCTTCTTCCCAGGATGAATATAAAGACAGTGCAGGTTAAGAACATTATTGTCTGTAGCAAGAAAACCATTCCATTATGAATTAGTTTTACGTATTCAACTCGTCACATTTATGTGAAGGATACCTACATACATACTTCGGTAGTTTCATAACAACTGAAGATTAAATCTATCTAAAGAACTCGTAAATTCCTTATCAACTGTTGAGAAGATAAACGTTATATTTAATCCGCGTGCGAGATCAAGTGGTTTACATGAAGAGGTTTATTTGACTTTCAGTCAATTCTTAGAAACATCTCTTCACAAGGTATTTTTATCGCAAAACGTCGAAATTTTTGTAGATAGGGGAGCATCGTATTACGGAATCGTATCGAATATCTATGAGGGGTAAAAGGTTTATAAAAGTGTTTATAGAGGTAAACCAAAGAAACAATGGATTCTATGAAAGAAGATATGTTTGGAAAGGAAATTATTAGGTACCTACTGAGTATGACAGTCAATATGACTGGCACAAGGGCTTTGCCCAGCAGTGGGTGAAGAATCTGTAGATCATGTTGATGAAAGCTGATGCATAGAAAGAGACATGCAGCAAATACCACAAATAAATTGGTTTTGGCAGGAGGATCAAGATGAGGGGTATCCAAAGTATATAGTCCTCCAGACCGTGTTTCGGCCACGGCGGCGGCGCGGCGGCCAATCTCAACGGAGACTAGCATTCGGCGCGAGAGATATTATAGTGCAGGCGTGTGCGCGCAGACACAGGTGCACTCCCTCTTCCCTCACTCTCATAGTCCTCAGGGAGGGCAATCCGACACGACCGGAGAGAGGTCAGGCGCAGGACCAACGGCTTAACGTACTTTCCGAGGCACGGGGTATCACACCTCCAACATCCAAACTCCGGGCTGTTACTAAGAAATTCAAATCCAGGACCCCATGATCAGCAGTCGCGCTTGCGACCACGAGACCAATGGGGCAGTTAGATGTATAGAAAACCAGAAAATGATATCTACTTCTTTTGTACCTGTAAGAGGTTTTTTTTTTTTTGTGGTAATAAATAATTCTTCTGACATGTATTAAAATTTTCCTAGCAATAAAAGAAATGCAATTACAAATAAACCTTTGGACGGACTGGATTAATATTATTATATCAAGATAACAAGACAGACGCACCGTGTGCCAATTAACCCTTTCGCGAGCAATACTATTTACACCTCCGATTTTGGTTTTATATAAGTAATATATTATATCTTATTCTAAACATTGTGAAATAACATTTGTAAACAATATCATTAGATTCCCCCCCCTTGCTTAGCCCCTCCCCCCTTTTTTTGGGCTACGGCAATATCTTTGCCAGTGGCCGTTCGAGACTTTTTATTTGGCAAAGTAATTGCCAATGCAGATGGCGTTAACTGACTATAGTTGCACAATATCAATAGGTATACTTCATACATTTTGGTGCAACTTTTAAAAAGTTGTTTGGCAATTATTTTGCCAATGCTCGCGGAAGGGTTAAAGCTATCGCGCATTTGTTATCGGCCGTATTTTCACTTATTGTTAGTCATCCTGGCTAAGCCCTTGTTAATTGTTAAATACTTGATTTGAATTCGGTGATTTGGCTATTGGATATAATAAGTGCCCTTATTTTTTTTTATTATTTCTTATTTTTTTTTCCCCTTCCGTTGCTATTTGAGCGTTGACGACCAGAACTGACCAGTATCCGTCTGAGAGAGTACACGCGTATTCTCCCATTGACGGATACTGGGATCATAGGAAGGATATTAATTTGTCTCTACCTTTTAATTACAAATTCAAAAACGAGTTTCTTCCTCTAGTGGCTTCCTAACAATATTATACAAAAATGTAAGGATACATAAACTAATAATAGGTATTACTAGTTTCGCTAACATTTGAGTTTTATTTTTACGGCGCAATCCGTATGTTGTGTACAAGAAGCCCCAAAATAGTTTTGGATTTGAAAACTCTAAAATGTTCATTCTCATAACATTTCAGGAGTTATCCATGAAGAAATAGGTACATGATATACGTAACTAACTTTAGGAATGTATCAAAACACCCTTGATGACATATCGTAATCCTAATATTTGTCAAAGATTAGATTTACAGTCCATAAGTATTTACGATAACTTTATTATTTAACAATTTACTATATTCAATTCTTCATTATGAAAACCATAATAGTATCTGTGATTCATAAAACTGTATAATATTTACAAACTGATTGTTAAAGTGAAAACAAAAGTCGGTACTTTCCATTTAAGAGAAAATTCGCAAGCGATCAGTGGGTTTCAGTCATTGTTTCAGTATTTTTCCAAGATGGCGTGTTTTCATGATTATATTTAGTTACCTATATTTTAACTTGCGTTAATTAACTTTCAAGTAATAATGATTAAAACGGAAAACTTACCTAATAATCGTAAAGAGAGAAAACAAAACAGCGTCGCTCGCGGGCACAATATTTTCAGTTCCAAATTCAAAAAATAAACCGCCAAAATTCCGCGTGTTTTTTTTTAATCGAACTAATCACTGAGATTACTTTCGATATTTTTTTTCACGCACGCGTAAACTTGTGAACGGCCTATTTTTCTGAATATCAGCACGGCACTGACGGCTAGTGCGGGGACAGCACGTCAACTCGACTGGCTGACTCGCACAAAGCTGCATTTACAGGAAATATGCGAATATGTTATAGGTACGATTCTGACGCATGCGTTCTACCACTATGTTAGGTTTAGCCGCCGGTTTCACCCGAAGTTTTTGTTTACTTTCGCGACATCCAAAGCAAAAACAGTATTTCACATAATAATAATTATTATTATTAGAGTATCTAGAAATCGGGTTTAGGTGGCCATAAACATGGAAAAATAACGAAAAGTTTATTTAATTGCGTGTTTGTACGAATTCTCCGAAGCAGACTTGTTTCAGTGACCTCAAATGTGGTAGCATGAAATTATGGTATTCCTTATTTAGTATGTAGGCACTTAAAAATAATTCAGTGGCGCATTGGGCTCATGTAAGATTACTGGTAATATGCGATTAAAGGCTGATTTTTCAATCAGCAGATAATTTTTATTCGTAAAATAAAATTGACGTCTGACAGATTTTGTATGGAAGAACTGTCAAAAATTTAAAATTATTGCTCGGATAAAGTTACCTGGCGTTGGAAAAATCAGTCCTATATTAAATCATATTTTTTTTGTAAACCATTGAATAGGAAATGGCATCCATTGAGTCATCGATTAATAAGCAGGCAAATGCAGATTGCTGGTGTTTGATTGATTACTACAATTAGATGTTAATTCCAAACTTGTGTTCAACACCCTAATTGCGTAACACACTATCACTGTCAATTTGAATAATTTTGAAGCATAGTGCTAATCCATTGCTTCACATGTTCGAAAAATGTGTCTGCTCAACAACGTAAAAAACGCAATGAATGTTGTTCAACTGTCAAAATGAAACCCATTGCTACTGATAGTGTGTTACGCAATTACCCTGCTGGTCTGGGGCCTAATTGCGTAACACACTTTCAATCCCATTACTACTCAACCAAGTAAATAACACAATTAATGTTGTTGAACTGTCAAAATGAAAACTATTGCTACCGGTAATGTGTTACGCAATTACCACGCTGGTCAGTATAGTGTGAGTTCAATTTCTTATAACTGTATTCTGAACATGGGGTGCACTGCAGGTACCAAAGGCACTGTTTGTGTTAAAATGGGATCATTCTCTCTCTACACAATAAAATAATATCATGAAATCTTATAGACCAATAACAAAGAATTTAATTAAAATATACAGACACATTTTTTCTATATGAAAAAGGAGATAACGTTAACCGTTTTATGAGTGCAAACGCAGCATTGCTAAGGTCATATCGGTTCACAGCGTAGTACATTTCCTTTAAAGACACGCTTATTATCGGTATATAACAATAATTTATGAGATAGGCCATGTAGAGGTAGCGATATCTTAAAAATATTTATCGATGGAAATCAACATGCTTAGATAGTCAGTTAATTACCGATAGTTTAAATGTTATATTATAACTAGTAAGCAGAGGATTTTATGTTGTTGTTTTTTATGGCATTTTCCGGACAAGCGTGCCTTTTCCTTCCTGGATGGAGTATTTAATTGAGGACGATGAACACGTTATCGCAAAACCGGATTATTATAGGTACCTAATTTATTTAATCATTAGTAAATCATAATTCCACTTTTATAATTATGAAAAAAAAAAAAAAATTTTTTTTGAAGTGAAAACTTTTTCTATTAGGCGCGTTGAGAAAAAAGAAAGGAAAAATCCATTATTTAGCACAGACTGACGGTACACCAGAGACATACATCAGATAAATACAAATAAAAAATGTCTAAGGTCCGATGTAAGGAATCAGCAAGAAAATGCGGCTGCGCCAAAAAGGCCCAGATCAGAAAAAAATTCAGACAACTAGTGCCTGACGCTGGTTTTCAACTGGACCTGATGTGTGAGGTGACGGATGTAAATCATCAGTTTTATACTGCAACGTGAAGTGTGTATGTATATTTAAATAAATTAAATAAATTTGTGTCAGATAAAAACAGTACCTAATGAATATGTATAAATAGTGTGTTATTGAGTAACATTGCAAATATAAACAAAAAATACTGATATTTATGAGCGTATGATTATAATTGAGTGATTTTTGTTACGTGAAAATATTTTGGGTTTGCGTCACCGACATGCTAATGTTCGCAGTATATCTATATCTGTAACTATGAGTATGACCAGCAGTGAAAGCATTTATATTTTAATGAATAATTCTGATTTATAATTTAGTTTATTTTAATTTTTGATTCTACAAATCATTTGTCATTAAAAAAAAAACTACTATTACCTATGTATTTCATAGTTTTACTTTTAAGTTGTCACTTCAGTCAGCAGTCCCCATGGCTGCCTATGTTTCTGTTTTTTTTTTAATTCAGAAATGTGTCAAGCACATCACTATAAAGTCTATAGAAATAAGCAAATTTCGCAGAATAAATTCAAGCATGCAACGTTTCATTAAATAATTACCGTTTCTTAATTGCAAAGGCAAAGGGCATTACTGACTTAAACCTAGTCGGACTGCTCGGACATAGTATTTCTTAAACGCTAATTTTTAATATATTGTCTCTCTATTGTATTTTCAAGTATTTTGGTAACGCGGAAAGTGAAAACGGTCTTATTACTTATATATTAAGCATATAATAAGGTTTTATAATGTCTGTCTTACCAAAGGATATCGTGTTGCCCAGTAACTGGTAATAGGCAGTCGCTTCATGTAAAATACTGGTAATCAGCTGCATCTCATAAGTCTGGAATCCGAAAAAGGCTAGGATGATAATGAGATGAAGGTTTTGAGTCAGATGTATTGTCGCCCTGTGACTGGCTAGCCTGTATACTGGGTGTCCGAAAAGTCATGGATTACCTTTTACCTGCTGATGGGCCACATCGGGATCTACCAAAAAAAAATAAATTACCTACCAGTACATTTTTTTTTTTCACTAGGGCCGATCAAAAATAAGGTAAAAATTTTTTTGGTGAAAATTTTAAGTTTGAACCTAAATTTTAGGTATCTAAAAGATGATATCTGTAACTTTCTTATATTCAATCGATATTAGAATGATTCAAGATGAAAATAAAAAAAAACTGTACTCGAAAACGTTTTCATTCGTAGAAATGGCATGGAAAAAACTGATAAAAGGTAGAGATTTTCCAAAATGTCATTAAACATCAAAAAACTCGGAAACCATAAGACTTCTAGTATGGTCATTTTTTTTATTGGTAGATCCCAATGTGGCCCATCAGCAGGTAAAAGGTAATCCATGACTTTTCGGACACCCAGTATACCATATCTAAAAACTTTTGCTCTTCAGGTCAAAAAGGTGCTCTGGATCAAAATTTAATAGCTGGCCGAAAATAATATTTGATTTCGGCCGTTCTTTTAGTATAACAAAAAAAAAAAATCATCGAAGTAGTGTCACATGAGCAGATAAAGTCCTTTCAGTTATTTTACCACTGATTTTGCATCACTGCCCAAATCACAGTGGTCTTTATTCTCATTCACATAAGGTTGCTGTTGCGTTGCTGGATTGCTACCACCGGTGCCACTGACAAGTCTGTCAAAATCATTATGATCTTTATTCTCATTTTATTAAGGTTACTGTTAGAGGTAAAACGGACTGTAAATCTCTTGAAGAAATGTTGCCCAATAGCTGTTTACAAGAATCGAAAGATTTGATAGTTGACACACCATTTTTGATAAAGGTTTACTAGTATGTAGGTACTCACTTGACATGATAGGTACCTAGAGTAGAATAGTAGGTCAATGACATTACTGATACCAATCTTACTTTTAAATACTAACCTACAGTGCATTCTTGGACAAGTGCGCGTAAACTTTTTATCCCTGTAAACAATTTAAAGCATTCTAAAGTATAAAATGTTGACTTGTTTATTATAAATAATAATAAATAAGTTGAATTACAATGGAAACTCGATTAACCACACTAATTTGTTGTCTTTAGGGATTCGGATAGTCAAAAATCCGGATAATTGAATGTATGAAGAAAAGCGGGTTTTGTGCATAATGTAGTACATACATAATGTTGAGTTTATTAAAAAAAAATATAAAACAAAACAACTGACTTCCAAAAAAACAACACAAAGTGAAAAATAACTTTAATTTTGGAAGTCGGTTCGTTGGTTTCGCATTTTCGTTTTTGACACCGACTTCCGAAATTAAAGTTATTATTCACTTTGTACTGTTTTTTTGGAAGTCGGTTGTTTTTTTTATAAAAAAGTTTATATTTTTCACTTTTTAGTTATAGCTACCCCAAACAAATTCTTATAACACTACTTGCTATGTAAACATCAGTAACAGGAAGCTGCATCTGCGTGGGGTACAGACGTGATGTTATGTTGTGCGATTTCGTAAACAATGCATACATACGCAATAGCAGCAATCGCGGTTGTTTTACTGGTATTTTTTAAAGAGTTCCGTTGTCTGTCTTCGAAACTCAGCACCAGATCTTTACGAAATTTAAATGGGACCATTTCGGAATGAACCAAAATCGAACAAAAAAGAATTTTGTAAATTCGTCCATACATAACGGAGTTAGGTTTAGGTTTAAAGAAACTTTATTCTCAATAAAAACATAACATGTCACTTACTTGAGAACAATAAATATTACTTAATTAAATACTTATATTAGGTTCGACAACATCCGTCACAGACTAAATAAAACTACTCGAAACTCGACCCACCCAACGCATTCATTTTTCAAGTAATGTCCGATTAGCGGTTAGATACAGGCTAAGCTGGTTTTTGAATGCATTGAATGAGTGTAGGTTTCTTATGCGGGAGGGTATCTTATTGTATAGCTGTGCTCCTTCAAATGTAAGCATTTTTGAATGCATTGAATGAGTGTAGGTTTCTTATGCGGGAGGGTATCTTATTGTATAGCTGTGCTCCTTCAAATGTAAGCATTTTTGAATGCATTGAATGAGTGTAGGTTTCTTATGCGGGAGGGTATCTTATTGTATAGCTGTGCTCCTTCAAATGTAAGCATTTTTGAATGCATTGAATGAGTGTAGGTTTCTTATGCGGGAGGGTATCTTATTGTATAGCTGTGCTCCTTCAAATGTAAGCATTTTTTTGCCATAGTTGGTCCTGGTTTTTGGTAGAACTAATAAACTTGCTCGTCGTGAGCTTCGTTGACTAACTTGTCTATGTTGGGTAAGTGTGATGTTTGTGTGAATGTTTTTGTTAAGAACTTTTCTGATAAATATACATGTGTTATAAATATATAGTTGCTTTATGTTCATTATTTTTGTGTCTCTGTATATTTTTGTTGTTGATGTTAAGCGCGGATAGTTAAAGAGCTTTTTTATTAGTTTATTTTGGGAAATTTGTAGTTGTGCTAGTTTCGTTTTTACAGCACTACCCCATATTTCGACCAAGTATAGTAGATGTGGCTTCACTAGGGAATTATAGATGGTGTATCGCAATCAAGAGTTATGCCCGAACATACATAAAAAAAAAACATCCGAATTGATAACCTCCTCCTTTTTGAAGTCGGTTAAAAAACAACAAATACATATCAACGAAAATGAATGTTTATTTAGAAATTATTAAGAGATACATTTTTCAACGTACGATGTATGCACTTATTGGCCGTAGTTGGTCGTGGTTGACAGTCCGGATAATCGCGAATCCGTATTACTCGAATCCGTATAACTGAGGGCCGGATAAATCGAGTTTCCAAAGTATTTGGTTTTACACTTCACGCCGATTGACAATGTAGGATATAACTATTATGACAGTTTTAACTGTACCTGCCGTGCGATTTTGTAACCATCTCACCGTGAAAGCTTGGGTGAAGCGAGCGTGGAGTGAGCTGTCATTCGCTAGGGATTAACACAATTAACTGCTCACTTCACTTATGATTTCACGGTGAGATTTTTACAGAATCGACCGGCTGATGTAAAAACCTATTGTAATAATAAAGCAAAAGAGTTTGTTTGTTTGTTTGAATACGCTAATCTCTTTAACTACTGGTCGGATTTGAAAAATTCTTGCGATTGCTAGCCCAATTCTTCAGGAAGGCTATAGGCTATTTAACATCAAGCCATGACCCTTAGGGGCCGGGAAAAAGAAAAAAAGTTAAAAAGATTGCTAAGGGAAAAATATAGCGCGGGCAGGTAAGGCGATGCGACGGGGTGGGTCGGGAAAATAAGAAATTTCACGCGTACGAAGTCACGGACAGAAGTTTATAAATTGGAGAAAATGTCAGAGCATTAGATGCATCTCATGCATTTATCGAAATCACTCACATAATAATATTAAATGATAAATGATTTATTTTCTGTAAGTAGGTTTGTACAAACACTTTTACATGTCAATCATATTTTTTTAAACTAGATGAGGTCGGCGTTTCCTATCTGACTACTCTGAGAAGAAAGGCCGAAACAAACTCAGAGGTCACAGTCTCTTTTAAAGTCCAGACACAATCTTGGTCAGATAATGTGAAGACCATGTAGATTAGTGTCTGAAATGGTCTTTTGAGTAAAGAACCACACAGATTGAGCGGACCTGTCCAGTCAGTGCACGCATTTGTCAAAAATCGTGCAGCTCAACTCAGAACTTGAGGAGCCTTACGATTCGACGAACAATACCAATGAAAGGACATTTGGGTAGGCCGCATAAATGACTCAAACTGCCAGATCATGATTAAAACTAACTAAGAAGGAAAACCGAAAAAAAGAAATGACCCACATAGTCTTCACACTCACAGTAATAATAATAAAAATAAGATACTTTACAAAGTAAATATCCATGTCATTGTTTATATAAAATTCATCAATGTCAATGTGTATATAAAGATCCGGATATAATCTTTGAGGACCATGTAGATTGGTGTCTGAAGTGGTCTTTTGAGGAACACTAATCTCATAATCAACTTAAACATTGATCTCATAATCCCCATTTCTGCATTAATCTGATGCATTTTGAAGCAATAGCTCATTTAGACGGCATAATTATTATAGACAATGGCGCCGATTCCCTTGTACACAAACTAAAGTAAATTTAAGTATAGTGCATCTTTTTCTTTCTACTTCATTAAGAAAAGGATCGAAGATAAATTTTAGACATGTCAAATTAATTGGCGCCTGACGTAAATTGACGTATTATATTTATATACAACATGTAACGTGAAATGCGCAAAACCTGAAAATAATTTGATCAGAATAACGAGCATAATTAATTGGGCCACTTTTTAATATAATTATGTCACATTTTTAAAAAAATCTTCATTAAAAACGTTGCCGTGTCTATTTATTAATAGGTCAAACAAGCCAATTTCAGCGCGGCGCAGCGGCCCAGTGACGACTCCTCCCTCGATAAAGCGTCGTCGCAGACGCAAGAAACGATCAGAATGGCCAGTAAAACTAAAACAGCACATAAAACCTTTACAATTTTTTTAATGACTTATTTTCTCTCTGAAATAGGTCAATTGAATTAAAAATCAGTTGGGGTGTCTGAGGTTTTGCGCGTTTAACGTTACACGTTGTATATTTTTTAATCACGTCTAAACTTGTCTATGGAGTACCGTAATGTGACAGGACTAAACTAATATTTATCTTCTTTTCTCAATTAAATAGAAAGAATAAGACGCACTAAACTTAAATTTAGTTTAGTTGGTGAAAAGGGAATCGGCGCCAATATTAGTAATTTATTATTATTTATTTATTATTTATCGTTTATTTCAGGCATTAATTAACCCATAGTATTATTATAGAATTAAATAAAATTGCCATAACATTAAAAATAAATTAAATTACTTAAATACATTACATTATATAAATTATTGAAACATTGATAAAATTATTGACAAATTATCATTGAATTACATTAATAAATAAATAAATAAATTAATTAATAAAATTATTGTAAATTATAAATTATTATCATTGTCATTAGCACCAGTTAGCATCAATAAAGTCAACAAAATAAAATGTCAATAAAATTAACAACGCCTAAGAAGGTACACACCATGAAACACTTCAGACACATGCATGCATGCATGCATGCTATAAGTCTTAATAATAAATGCAAGTAAATGCCTACCGGAACATACAGTAGGTACCTACGTATATAATTTTACGACCGGCATTGTCAACCGCTTTTATGATCTATAAATAGGTATTTACTTCCGATTTGTCTAGTCTACAATGTGCTCCTACAAAAGAGTCAAGTATTTGTTGGTATCAGATTAGATTAGACTATATTTTTAAACCAGTTTAACTTGACCTAGGGTTTAGTCACGTTTGGGTCCAGGGGCGACGGACTTGGGGACGTCCGTCGCCCCCCACACATCAGGACCCGAGGCGACGGCGCGTAGTGTTCCACGCGCGCCCCTCTTAGACGTCACGGGGGGAGTTTAACATCTCACTCCCCCCCTGACACGAGGAGAGGCCCGCAGGAGCGGGCCAGCACCAGCCGGGGTTTGCGGAAGTATCGTTCGTTCCCGCGACCCCCGGCGTAGGTGAGAGAGGGAAAACCGGGGTGGTTTTTAGTCAGTAAGAGTCTGACAGACCCCGCCGCCCGCCCCAGGGCGGCGGACATCCATGAGGATTTTCCACCCCGAAACAAAAAAAAAGGGTTTAGTCACGTTGGAGGAGTTAAGCGCAGTTTAGATTACATCAGCTTAATTGCAACACCTTACTTTTAAGGTCCCAGCCGTGCGATTCTGTAACCATCTCACCGTAAAAACTTGGGTGAAGTGAGCGTGGAGTGAGTCGCCAATAGCGTCAATCCGTAGCATCAGCATGACTCACAGCTCACTCTAAGCTCACTTCACCTTAGTTATCACGGTGAGATTTTTCCAGAATCGACCGGCAGTTACGTGATTGCAGACTAACAATCACAATCTGAATCATTTTGAAGGATATTGCTAACCCATTGTTTCGTGTGTTCGAAAAAATTGTTTGCTCAACAACGTAAATAACGCAATGAATGTTGTTGAACTGTCAAAACGAAAGCCATTCCTAGTGTTAGTGTGTTGCGCGCACCCCGCTGCATGCACCACAAATCATTAGATAAGTACGATGAATATGATGATAGAGATAGAATTATATTTTAAATCATGTTTAGCGCTGAACGCATTAGTAGGGGCTTGTGGCTAAGTAATAACAGCCGCATGGGTCGATCGACAGGTTAAGCTACGCTTGCCGCGATTGGTCCGTGGATGGGTGACCATCTTCACACACCCAAGACCCTTCCGTGCATCGGAAAGCACGTTAAGCCGTTGGTCCCAGCTGTCATTCGTGGATCTTTAACAGTCGTAACGGGTTGTCAGTAGCCCGAAATTCTGACAACCAGTCTTAGCAATATGTAAAGGTGGTCACCCATCCATGTACCAAACACGGCAAACGTAGCTTAACCTGATCGATCGACCCGCGCGACTGTTATTACTTAGCAACAAGCCTATATCATAATGTAGTTATGGGTAGGCAGGTAAGTAAGTTTATGGTCTGTGACACTAGTTTTTCATGTAAGTAATCTTCCCTTACAGTGATTGATGTATAATTGCTTCCGGCATACTCGTATACTTACTGCATTGTTTACAAATACATTTACTTATGAACACATGCCTATAAGCGGGTCGCCACGTGCTTTGCTATTATTATGTAGTTAGTATGTATATCGTTATTTCATGCTAATTTATTGGAACACTAGATTTAGGACGCCCACGAGCAACTTAGTTGCTCAGCAAGCCAGCAACTTTTTGTCTCTGTTGTTGTCTAATCGCCGAAATTTGGATGATGCGCACGGGAGCGACAGCATCGCTACTTTTTTTGTTAAGAGCCATTACGCACTGTCGACTGGTCGCCGGCGACCGGGCAGTCTCTTGTGCGTCGCCACTGCGCGGCGAGTCGTTGAGTCGCTCGAGTGGACGGCGACCAAGTGCGTAAATACCCATTTGAACTAATGAAGTCACAGTCGCTGTCGACCGAGTAGCCGGCGACCAGTCGACGTGCGTAATGGCTCTAAATTATCGGCTGAGCGTCAACTGGCTAGCTAGCAACTCTTTTGTCGCTGTGCGCGCACTTGCATTGCAACCAATAGACGCGCGACAGTTGCGTCAAAACCCGTGGACCAAAACGTCTCCTAGCTGTCGCGTCGCTACATGCGCGCACTTTTATACAAGCCCGTAGACTTGATGCGGAGACAAAAGTGTCTCATGGGCGCTCTCCCTTATTTGTTTTAATGGAGCTGTAACTATTTGTTAGCTGTTCTGACTTCGAGACTAACCAACAGTCATGAGAAAGCATAGCTCTGTCTTTGCTGTCGCGTAGTCGTATAAAAATCTTTTGTTGGGGTCCTGAGAGGTTACTAATGGGGATGATGGATGACAAAATTATAATCATGTAATCTAGTCAGGATAGATGTAATTACGTACCTAACACATTATCAATCAAAATCTGAGTCATTTTGAAGGATATTGCTAATCCATTGCCTCATTATATTAGAAAAAAATGTCAGCTCAACAACGTACGTAACGCAATGAATGTTGTTGGACTCCTGAAAATCGATCATATTTATAAGTTACCTACATCACTTCTGCTTGCCCCTGGGCGGGCGGCGGGGTCTGTCAGACTCTTACTGACTAAAAACCACCCCGGTGTTCCCTCTCTCACCTACGCCGGGGGTCGCGGGGACGAACGATACTTCCGCAACCCCCGGCTGACCTTGAGCTGACCTAGCGCAACATGGGGAGTTTCAATAGAATACTAGGCCAGCTTGAACTGGTTATGTTTCTAGCGAGGTGCGGTCGACTGTACTAGTGGAAAGTGCCTCAAACGGTGGATTAGATAAAATCTCAAGAATCATCAGAAAACGTATCTCTTGGTAAGTAAATGTTTTAGTAATCTTCTCCCTATTGCATAACATTCGATCGGTATCATTTTAAAGGTGACAATAAAGATAAATTATATCTTTGGACTCAGCTGACTTTATCGGGGGCTTAATGTCATGTGCAGTTTATGTGAATTGCATCTAGAATATTGAAACAAAAAAATAACGACCTTCAAAAGTAAAATACTATTTTTATTCTGCCGCATATCAGACGATCAATGGGCCAAACTTATGACCCTATGTCCCTCCGACATCCGGAGATGGCGGGATGAGCTAGACTCCTTTAAAAAAACCAGTCCTTATTAGGTTTAAAAACAGAGAGAACTGGAAAGAGAGAGTAGGGAGGCCTTTGCTCTGCAGTAGGACATCATAGGCTTATAATAATAATAATATTTAACCTTAAGTTTCATGGACAACGCATCACATGCATACACTTTTCAAATTAGTTTTTATTAAAAGAAAAGGATCATCAAATCGAAGTCGGGTGACTAACAAAAATGGCGCTGGCAACCCCCCCTACCCTACCCCCAACCCTATTCGACCCAAAAATAGAAAAAAAATACGATGCAGTCCCTACAATAAACCTTGTGCCAAGTGGCTCATAAAACCAACATTATCCTCAAAAGATATTGTCCTGCTCCAATTTTGGGACCAATATTTGGCATCAATTGACTGACCAATATTTGTACAGGACTAGAGGCTCGTCTACTAATAGCTACAGGTGTGGTTTCCATTTACTGACTCACTGATTTCAATGACGAACTATTATTTAGCCTAGCTCTGGTATCTGTAATGTTTTTTACGTGACCCCGCCCAAAACTAATGCATTTTTCACAATATTTTGTTCTACTTACATTCTTGGTCTTGATTCATCGGTTAGCCTAAGGAAGACCTTGAAGCTTTTGAAGAGTACTCTATTATTTTGTTACCAATAAAAAAAAAAAACATTATTCTGTAGTCGTACGGTCTACAAGGTTAATTTATAAATTCTCAATTAATCTATGGTAGAACTGCATTGTTTACCGATCACAAATATTTTATTTTTTAAAATGGATTTCCGTAATCGTAAACGGTCCCCGAAAGAATCAATTGCAATCAATTGTAATTGTGAATACTGTCAATCGTTTCAATTGCATTTGGTAGACACTCAATTTACGCAAAAAAAAAATTGTATAAATTTTTATCGTTTCGGGGACCCTACCTAAACGTGACTGTTTTAGCATGCATTGAACGACTGGGCACGTGAGCGTGGCGATCGAAAAAAAAAAAACTGTCACCTATGATGTAGCACAAACTAAGTTGTTAATCCAAATAAGATCTTTTCTTTAAGACTTCCTCTTTTAAAGTCATTGAATATAATATGTAGAGGCATTCCGCTTATCGTAATTCCAACCTAATAGCTGTTATTACCGCCTTTGTCTCATATCTTGCGCCATCTAAATGGATACAACGGTTTTTATATCGTGGTAAAGTCCCTTTATGCGAAGGACAAAATTAATAAATCTTTATACTTAAGTTTAAAAAGGCTAAAACGTGAAGAAAAAAAAAAAGAAAAGCGGAAAACTTCAACAATTAATTTCCTCTTTTTATCTACTATGAATTTTAATTGAGTGGTTGTTATTTTATTTGTTAAATGAACCAGTTTTATATTTTTGGAAACTAATTGGGAGAAAAACGTGAAAGTGGAAGAATTTTCGCTTTTTTCATGAGACACTTAATTCGCAACGTTATTAAAATATCGGTCGACTTCTTCGAGGCCAAACATTTCAAATAATTAATTCTTGAAACTTCAGCAGATGAAATCACAGGTAATAAATAAACTCACAGATAACATCTGTACATACCCCATAATACAAAGATGAAAGTCTTTTCATAGACACCAACACAACACCGTCCACCACCATTTTTACTTTAAGAAAAGTAAAAGTTCCCAAAAGTCAAAACTTTCCAAATTCAAACACAAAACACGGATAGAACACAAACGAATAATTGCCAGACTATAAAATCCAAAATTCGAAATTCAAAACTTCTGTCAGATTCCGGCCTTCCTTTTCTTGAAGGCTGACTGCGTTGCACTGATTTCCTTCAAGCAGTTTTCGTCGTATATATCCTCTCAGGGATATCTCGCCATTTTCCTTGAGTAGTAAAGTATACCTAAGCTCGTAGAAGCAAAGCTGGTTTTATTAGGTAACAAAATTCGCGATTTATTCATTAATTAATTTATGGGGAGTGTTTTTCTAAGTGTCCTAGATATTTAAAAGAACTAGTTATGCTGGTTTTTTTTTATTACTGTGTCTTGAGATTGGGCAGTAGCGCCAGTAGCATCCTTCTGTGCGGTGATAACACTTTTAAATCTTCAAGGAAAAGATAGCAGATTAGACACAATGTTTGATTTATAACAATACAATAATTGGTGAAATCAGCAACCTAATAAAATACTCTAAAGTCCTCCATCACCTATCCTAGAAAAAAATTAACACCCGTTTTCACAAACAATACTTGTCTAAGTAAAGTACCTAGCAACACTATTTTTCAATGCGTTTCATATGACAAGCCCTTCAATTCATAAAAATTACGTGACACATAGTGCCGATCGCCACCCAAGTAGTCTATGAATAAGTTTTTGGAACCCTATGCGTCCGCGCGCATTGTGAGACCTCATAGTAATAATGTTTGTGATTCATACGACAAGGTAATTGTCTAACACACTATCAGTAGCAATGGGTTACATTTTGACAGTTCAACAACATTCATTGCGTTATTTACGTTGTCGAGCAGACACATTTTTCGAACATATGGAGCAATGGATTAGCAATATGCACCAAAATGATTCAAATTGAGAGTAATACTGTGTAATTAGGGTGCGGGTGTAAGTTGCGTTTAATTAGATGTAATCAAATTTTATAATTCATAACAAATTGACATTAAAACTGTTTAAAAGGTTTTTACCGATCAAAAATTATATAACTTTGTTATATTCCTTATCTCTATTTCAAAAAAGTATTTTATTTTAATTTAATGTATGTATGTAAATACAAATAGTTGTGTAATTTAACACTGTCAACGATGTAAGAGCTAGTAAGTTTAAGCAGGAAAAGGCAACGTAAAGTAACTTAGAACGTTGGTTTTATCGTGTGCGTGTGCGTAAGAGGGCAAATCAAATATCTGTAATACAAGGATAATGTAAGAAATTATACTTTCAGACTTTTTAAACTTCCCACAGTAATACAGACAAAAAAAGACTGAAAATTTCTTGCGTGTCTTTAAAGTGTTTTGTCGATCATACATAAATAAGGATAACTTTGAAAGATTGAGAAAGAACATTCTGAAAGCATTTTAAATCGATACTACTTTTAGACTGAGCTGAGGGGTAGTTGCGTAACACAGTAACATTAGGAATGTCTTTCATTTTGACAGTTCAAGAACATTCATTGTATTTTTTACATTGTTGAGTAGACAAATTTTTCGAACATAAATGAAGGAAGGATTAGTAATATCGATCAAAATGCGTGTTACGCAATTAGGGTGCTGTAGGTGATCTGAGGACCTAGACAAGTGGCAATCGCTTTCAAAGCGTTTCGTTTTCTGTATTCCTACAAGGACTTTCAACGGGATTGACAAAAGATTTACCATCCGTCAAAGAGCTGTCATTTTTTTTTTAACTAGGAAACGGAACTCAAACCGCCAATGCTACGTGATTCCGACCATGTTATTTCGGTGACAAAGAGCGTACGCGCCTGGCATACTCATATCATTGATTTTTCCTCGTAGATTACTAAGTTTCAAAAGGAAAATATGATACTATGCGGTCATCCATTACGCATTTGTTTTGATTTCCTGGAGATCCCAACTTCATCTACGTCTAATGAATAAACTAAGAACGGTTATTTGAAAACACGCTTTTTATTTGCGGATAAAATGTAAATTAGAAACGTTAGGTTTGTAGATAGCCAATTTAAGAATGTAACGAAAAATTTATGTAAATTAGCGTGATATTTCCAGAAAAACAGTTAAGTAGGTACAGTCGACAGCACATCAAGCTACTATACAGTCAAATTTTAATAGATTTTCAACTTGATCGTCAGAGCGTAAGGTTCAAAGTTGATTGGGAAAATTTGACAGTTTCGGGTAGCTTGCGTGCTGGCGTCTGTACCTATTATTATCCATCGTCTTTTGTTTTTAGTAGTAAGAGACAAATAACGCCAAATGGCATCATTTAGTTTTTGCGATGTGAGACATCTATACGTAACCCAAGTAGATATGTAAAAAATTTGGCCAACACGTTTGGCGTTTAGCTTTTTGGTGGATAATCTAGTTTTGGAATACAGAACAGGTATTATAGATACCTATCTCAAATGGAATAAAAATACGGTCTTTCTTGAATTCAAAATGTCACACGTCCCAATATAGTGTTTTTTGGCTTTTTATGTGCACAGAATTTTAGATGTGGTTAACATTTATTGTTTTTTTGCATATTTTGTATAAACATAGGTGGAAACTAGAGGGGCTTGTGGAAGAGTTAAGGGAAGAAAAAGCACTTTGAAGGTTTTACGCTTGCCACGGTCGGTTCGTGGCTGATCATCAGTTACATTTTTGGGATGCATGAAGAAGCCTCCTCGTGTAGCGCAGTTTGTTCCGCCAGTTGCTCATCTGTACCGAGCGGTCGGCGCATCCTGGACGTGGACAGTCACACCCAACACCTTATTTGACTGGCCAATTCTTCACTAACGGTGGTAGGGCTAGCGCCCGCCTGGTTTGCGACCATCCTCCCACCGGAGTCCGGCGTCAAGAAGCCTGCTGTGTTTCTTCGATGCGTGGGAGTTCCAGTGCCTTAGCAGATGCCTAATGATGCTATGATCATAGACCTCATCCATCGCTTTCCATCAGGCGTGATCGAGGTCAAGAGCGGGTCCAATTCAGCAATAAAAAAAAAATAATAAAAAAATATACCGAGATCCGTCCGTGCTTCGGAAAGCACCTTAAGCCGTTGGTGCCGGCTGTCATTCGATGTTTGACACTCGTTGGGAAAAGGTTCGGCAGATTGATTGAAGTGAGGTTTTACAGACTATAATGTGTCCAATGCTGGGACACAGGCCTTCTCTCGGTAAGAGGGAGTGGTAATCCACCACGCGGGCCCAGTGCGGGTTGAGAGGTCACGTCTGCGAATTTTTGGTTCTAGAACATGACGGTTTCCTCACACACACTCCTAGAACTAAAAAATTAACCGTTTTGATTACTACATTTGATGTAAGTATTTTATGTAACTACTTCTACTCTCTACTTCTTGTGTAACTACTGTTTTCACTAGGTGCTTAGCATTCATTCTAGGAGCAGTGGTGACCTAATGGAAAAGGTTTCGTCTACGAGTTATGGTCGTAGTTTCGAACCCTGACAGGCTCGTTTACTTTATGCAACTTATTTCAACACCTCTGGTTTCAAAACTGTCTTAGAAACGAAAAAATCGAAGGCAACCAAACCCGCGTGGTTGATTACGGTTCACTCTCTCTCGAAGAGAAGAAGGCTGAGTCACAGCAGAGAAACGTTGTAGACTGATTATACTTAGTATTCAGAACTGTATAAAGCACAGCTGGCAAAATATAAACGCTTGCTTGGACTGATGCACTTTGGCCAGACCGATTAATCATAGTCGACTCAGACACAGTGACACACGACCTTTAGGGAAATAAACTGTCATTTTGATTTATTTATTTATAAAGGTACACCAACAGATTTTGTATAAAAAATATCAAACAAAAGTAGATAACATTCATAGGCTTATACAGTTGCCGATAACAGGTGAACCAACATTCTCAAATACAGTGACTGCCGGACGATTATTTAAAAATCTCACCGTGAAGTGAGCTGTCAATAGTGTTAATCCCTAGCATTAGTCTACTGAATCTCACTTCACGCTCACTTCACCTAAGTTCTCACGGTGAGATTTTTATACATAGAATAGCACTACAGACTGGTAACCTAAGGTAAGAACGAAATGTATAAACACTAAGTGATAACAAACTATGTAAACAGAAATATAAAATGACACAATAAATAAGTTACAGAGGTTGCAAGAAATACCTACATACTAACACAATGAATCTGTAGATTGTGTGGCTTGCGTGTGTATTGTTTATTTTTTCGTCATTCACGTCATTTATTAATAGGCAAGTAAGTAAATAAGCAAAATAAATTGAGTAGATTATAAATAATAAAAAAGTTGCGTCGATAGGATATTGGCAACATTCAACGAATTAAAAAAAACTTGGTTTATGGTTTTATTGCTAAAGTGCAACATTGACTCATGATCATGAAAGGAACAGAAAAAAAAAACCAAAAGAAATAATTATTACAGAGGTGTACATACAATTAACATAATATCAATTATGAACTGCATAAATTATAATATATGCACATCGCAACAGTAACATAAAATAAACGGCGGAAACTTGTTACTGTAATCTGTCAATACTTATGCATGATTATTGGTACGAGTATTACGATGTTTTAAACGTTCTGATAAAACGTGACTCCCCGGGGCAAGTGATTCTCTTAGTCTAGCAGTGACTTAGTGAGAGCTCTAGAAGGCCTACAACGTAGGACTAAGGGTACCCCCTTACTTTGTTTCCATTAATCTAATAGTGTACCATTTATTATTGATTAAGTAATTAAGGAAAACCGAATGTTAATAGAAAACTGTTTCATTAAGCATTTTCTATGTCAATGTTAAGATATCCAGTTAATAAAGGTTGCCTTTAACATAAATTAGTTTTGTTTTCTTTATTAACATTACTGTATGGTTTCACTGTGGTCTGAAATAAAGGTTTATTATAATTTGTCAATGAAATACCTTTGCTTTCATAAAACACACGTAGGTATGGGAAAATGCATGAAAGTATACTCAGGAACATCGATGCGCAAGCTGTAACCGTGAATCCAGCTAATGGTTCTAGACGCCCTAGCGTAGAAATTTTTCATTAGTTATCAACTGAAACCAATATCTACGAAAAATGTCTACGCGTAGATATTGGTTCCAGTTGGCGTGTGGATGCCACCCTGCATGTATATTTTTTAGCCTTGATCAACATACAACAAACAATTTATATCAATGAATTTGAACCTCGATAACATCATTAATTTGTTTTGGATTGTCTTTTAATTCCTGGAAAAACGAGTTAGTTATCATATTGTTTTGAAAAGTTTTGCGTCGCTGTTATTTTGCGTGTTATTCATGTTTCTATGTACTTATATACTATACCTAGAATCTTAGGTAACCTAACCATTTGTTGCTGATTAAACGCAAAATATATATATAAAAGGTGTAACTTAAATAACGCACAGCCTCTTAAGGTCATTGTACTCATCATTATGAACAACTTTTACTATGGGACCAAACCTGAAATCGTGAAAAAAAGTCAGCTGTTCCTGTGTTCTTGTGTGATTTATGTTCGAATAACTCGTCAAAATGTAGGGAGCAGCTGATTTTCTTTCGCGTTTTCGGGTTTGGCCCCATAGTAAAAGTTGTTCATAATGATGAGTACAATGACCCCTTATGAGGTTATGCGTTATTTATGTTACAGCTTGTATATATTTTCACTTCACGTCACAAACATCAGGTCGCCCTTGTCTCTTGTAAGTACTAGGAGTTCCTGTATCACAAGAGCTATAAAAAATAATAGGAGTAAAAGGGCTAATGATAGGTTAATAGGTGCTTGACCTCCTTATTTTAAATTCAATATTGAACCAAGCTGAAATTCAATAAAGAAGTTAAAACATAAGCTTTCCTATTCAAGAATCATAAAATATTGATTCTTCTCGAGAATATCATAACTTAATTAGCCTATAACAGGGATGGCGTACCAATGGCACGCGTGCCATTAATGGAACATTCATCATCTGCCTAGCCTTTTCCGAACTATGTTGGGGTCGGCTTCCAGTCCAACCGGATGCAGCTGAATACCAGTATTTTACATGGAGCGACTGCCTATCTGACCTCCACAACCCAGTTACTGGGTAATACGATACCCCCTAGGTAAGACTGGTTGTCAGACTTTCAGGCTTCTGACTACCCGTAACGACTGTCAAAGATCTACGAATGACAGCCGGGACCAACGGCTTAACGTGCTTTCCGAGGCACGGAGGGGTCTCGGTATGTAAAGATGGTCACCCATCCACAGACCAACCGCGGCAAGCGTAGCTTAACCTGATCGATCGACCTGTGCGGCTGTTATTACATATTTAGCCACGGGCCCCTCCATTAATGGAACATGATCTATAATGTTCCGACTGCTGGGACACAGGCCCCCTCTCGGTGTGAGGGAGTGGGCTATATTACGGCCCACTCCCTCGATCCGAGGCCACGCGGGCCCAGTGCGGGTAGAGTGCGCGTCACGTAAAAAGAACGCTGGACGCTTACTGCACAAGTTAACGTGAGCGCTCTTTTTACGTGACGCGAACTTTATGTGGATGTCACATGTCTTCGAATTTTTGGTTCTAGGACATGACAGTTTCCTCACGATGCTTCACCGTTTTGAGAGCAGTGGTTATGAAATAATTTACGCAAGGCACTTTGTGTAAATTATTTTGCCCGGGTTCGAAGTTTCGAACTCGTAAGGCGCGGCCGTTTCCACTGGGCCAACACTGCTCCTCGATCGAGTATGTGAGCCGTGATAAATTCTAATAAAATCAATAAATAAAAAAACTAAATTGTTTTTTCTGTCCTCCAAGACATTATGTATTAGATGTAAAAAGTCACAGCTGCCGATAGTGCTACAGTTTACACAAAAAGTAGGAAATAACGGAAGTCAGTTTTGTATAAATATCTAGCTTCCTGTTGGTTGATTTACAAAGGTTTTAGATTCAGATTTGTATATTTTTTAGTATACGCGATATTGTGATATAAGAGACGCAATAGATACGATAAAAAAAAAAAAAAAAACTTAAAGCTTGTGGTAGAACTTTGGTATCTTTAGAACGATATTTTTGATTGGTTTATTATATTATAGAATAGAATAGAATAGTATACTCTTTATTATGTACACCATATAAATTACAGACATAAACATACAAATTTTACCATTTTTTATTTATTATCATATTCACTTGGCAGGAAGTCTTTTGAGCAACTTTCGCCTCACTTCCACTGGTGTGCAGTGGTGTAACGGTACTTTGAAAACCACATAGTCTTTTAATGATTCATTCATTTACTTTGCAAAAAGGAATATATTTAACAGCGTTAAAATCAAAAATGGTCGTCTAAATAGGTTTTCTATAATTTATAAATTTATTTCCCTTTATAATTTTAAAATTATATATGGTGACTGGTAATTAGTGACCGATACTTAAACACATGATTCTACTCATCATTACAAACAACTTTACTATCGGACCAAATCCGAATAAATCGCGAAAAAAAAAATCAGCTGTTCCCTACATTTATGTTCGTACGAGTCGTCAAAATGTAGGGAACAGCTGATTTTTTTTTTAGAATCATGTGTTTAAGTATCGGTCACTAATTACCAGTCACCCTATATAGGGAAGATAAAAATACTCAAAGATAAAAGCGGCCAAACTCGCATACGAAGGATTCCGTACCACAAGGCAAAAACGCCGAAAAAACACGTTTCTTGTATGGAAAATTTCAATTTCCTATTATCTTGGTTCGTGTGATACAGCCCGCTGACATATGGACGGACGTATGGATGGACGGACGGACAGACGGACACCTAAAGCTCAGTAATAGGATCCCGTTGGTAGGAACCCTAAAAAAACATCCTATTTTGTCTAATATGCTTTTTTTTCAGATTGCTAGATCTTTATTATGACCGATAAGGCTTAAACTAAACAAAACAGAAGATGTTATAGAGGCGGGCTTAATGCCTTAGTTTAATATCATAATAGGTACATAGTGTGGTCACTGCGGTGAAGAAGGACACTCGATGTCAGAGTGCGCGAAGAAAGCTGATACACCGAACTGTGCAACTTGTTCACGCTTTTATTATTTTTATTTTATTTTATTCATAAAACATTGCCCCATACTAGAAATTTCTCCTGCATTGTGGTTGCGTTTACAAACATTTAAACTCACATACACAAACAGCCAGACCCGGAACAAGGTCATAGAAATATTTGTTCCGTGCGGGAATCGAACCCGCGACACACTGCGCAGCAGTCAATAGCTTAACCACTGCGCTAACCGGGCCGTCGTTCACGCTTTAAAAAGCCTAATATGATGCTGAGTGCCCTGCTAGGAAAATAGCCGAATACAGGTACGTCAACTCTATCGACTACGAGGATGCCTAGAGCGTCATTTAATGCCAGCTGCTGACTCAACAAAACACTGCACAGGCCTACAAACCCTCGATTTTGTTGATGCTTAAGTACATTAGTCGCCCGCAGCAAAAATCGAATAAACACATTGCCTTGAACGTGTTTTACTCGTAATTTGCTGCAACTTTAACTCACTTAACAATTTCTGCTGACGCAAAGTCATATCATATGTATTTAGCTAGTTTATAAAGTGCAAGAAACTATTTTACGCATACTAAATAATGACGTACATAAGACTTTTTGTTATTTTGATCTTTATGGTAAATAGTATTTAAGTAAATTAGGTATAACATAACGAATGATTAAAATTTTGTAATTATTTCATGACTTCTATTGTTAAGAATTTTATTGCCCTACAATTACCATAAAGTATGCTCATGCCGCCTGTGATACAGGTTTATCCTACATAGTACAGACATCTAACATTATTATACCTTTGTAAATTATTTCTAAGACTTGATGTAAATATTTTACCAATTTCAATACTGAATAAAACATGTTTTTAATATTTTTTATTATTTTATAAATTATAATTCTTCAACTTGCCCGTAGAACATATGAACTTATAATCCTTTCATTGTCACATGTCCATGAACCAGTCCTGCCGTCGCAGCAGTGTCTATGTCAAGGCCGCTGCGTGTGCGCGAGCGCAGACTGACGTCAGGCAACGTAGCTGTAGACGTACACGTTTTATGTATTGCGCGGTATGTCAGGTAAGTATGTGATACGGATACGAGATTATTTATTGTACTTTGTACGAGGTTTTACGTGTTTGGTGATTAACCTTTTGAACGTGTTGGCGTTCAAAAGGTTAAAGATTTCGAATTAGGTTTTGTTTTTTTATAGTTTTTATTTTTTACAGTTCACCTGGAACTGTAACCAAATCTATTTTTATTAATATAAAAATATAATAACCAATATGTGCTACTAATTGTGCTATTTATATCTTACGTATACTGCACCCGTTGACGTCTTCACGTCAACGCCGGCTGTCGTTAAAAACCAGCAGGTTCTGTTGGCATACTGTTGTAGCATTATGCTGAGCGATGGTCGTTTTGCGTGGATGTGGCGCATATTTTCCATCAACTTGTTCTTTTGTGTTTGTGCCCTGTCTCCGCGACATGTTAACCGTAAATAAACGTATTTTCTTTCTTTTTTTTTGTGGTGGTAGAAAGTTGCATTTGTCGTTATGAAATTGTAAGAAATGTTCGAATGGAAATTCTGAAACTGCAAAAGTAACTTGAAGATCTTAAATTAGTATTTTTAGACGCCAGCACATCAAGCTACCCGAAACTGTCAAATTTTCCCAATCAACTTTGAACCTTATACTTTAGTGATAAAGTTGAAAATCTGTTAAAGAAATTTGACAGATTGTAGTAGCTTGATGTGCTGGCGTCTGTACTTAGATCTAGGTTACGCTGTTAAGTTTATAATTATCGTCTCTCACTCATTGATTTATTCATACAACGTGTAACGTTAAATGCGCAAAACCTGAAAATAGTTTGATCAGAATAACGAGCAGAATTAATTGAACCACATTTTAATATAGGTCACATTTTTCAAAAAGTCTTCATTAACAACGTTGCCGTGTCTATTTATTAATAGGTCAAGCAACCCAATGTCAGCGCGGCGGCGGCGCAGCGGCCCGGTGACGACTCCTCCCTCGATAAAGCGTCGTCACAGACGCAAGAAACGACCAGAATGGCCAGTAAAACTAGAACAGCACATAAAACCTTTACATTTTTTTAAATAATTTATTTTCTCTCTGAAATAGGTCAATTGAATTAAAAATCAGTTGGGGTGTCTGAGGTTTTGCGCATTTAACGTTACACGTTGTATAAGTAGATCATCATTTCTTAGAATATCTACCTACCTAATTACATTCTACGGCCAGACTATTGAAATCTTTAATTTGCCCTACGTAATTAGCCTATAATGTTCCCACTCCTGGGATGAAGGCCTCCTTTCTTCGAGAGGGAGTGGGCTGTAATCATCAACGCGGGCCCAGTGCAAGTTGGTAGATGTCACATGCCTTCGAATTTTGGTTCTAGGACATGCCGGTTTCCTCACAATGTTTTCATTCACCGTTTTCAGAGCATTGGCGATGAAACATTTTTTAAAAGGTAAAGGGCCAGCCTGGGTTCGAACCCAAGACCTGCAATTCGTAATTCGGGGCCGTTACTGTTGAGCCACCACTGCTCTAATGCTCTTCAGCAATGAGAATAATTTGGCAAGGAGGTAGGTGCCTATGGAGATTTATTTGTCAAGTTTAAATGCTCAATGTCAATTTAATACAATCATGTCAACTAATTCCAAAAATAAATTCCTACACGGAGAGAAAATTCTTAGAAAAATTACTGCGCTCGTCACTGTAAAGTGAGTGCAAGTCACGTCTACAGAAAATTTTCTGAGTGAGATGTGGAAAAATTCACTATTTGACCAATAAATTTTACTGTACAGCATAAGAATTTTTATTGTGCTAGCATGGTAATTTTTCCATTACCACTCAAATGCACTGAGATTATGAGACAGCACAGTAATTTTCCTAAGATTTTTCTCTCCGTGTAGTTTGGGGCAACGTTAATAAAAAAAAAAAAAGTTCCCATCAGATCCATGAGGTGCAAACAATATCGATGTGTTTGAAGAGCTGAGTTTACTCTCTGCAGGACTGGTTGCTGTTAGGTACCTATATATGTATACTTACTTATGTGTGAGTAAGGCTTCTGTTTACTTTCACAGCTTACTTACCAAGTTGCACATAGTGACTATAGAGAGAAAGGTAGAGGAATGAGAACCTTTAGTATTTGATGTTTGAATGGTAATATTTCAGTTTTCAGTTAAAAGAGTGTCATCCAGGGTGTTTTGTGAAGGATGTTAATAATTTGCTGGTTTGATAGTTATCCATACTAATATTATAAATTCGAAAGCGTCCGCCTGTTACTTTTTCACGTTTAAGCCACTAAACGGATTTAAAAAAAAAAATTGGCAAGGAGGTAGGAGGCATCCTGGGGAAGGATATGGGCTCTTATTTTCCCGGTAGCACGTTCTCGTGGTATCACTGCCGACATCCACGCAGGCGAAGCCACGGATAGAAGCTAGTTTTAAATATATTTTACTATGGACATTTGGACATCAAAGTACAGACGCCAGCACATCAATCTACTAGATTTCAACTTTATCGCTAAAGTATAAGGTTCAAAGTTGATTGGGGAAATTTGACAGTTTCGGGTAACTTGATGTGCTGGCGTCTGTATAAAGTAGAGGTATGCTGCATCAGGTTAAACTGGAAGTCGGCCCCAAAATAGTTACGAAAAAGCTAGGCAGATGAAGATGATTGATCATACTCATAGTCCAAAGTATATAAGCATATTTTTATAATACGCGACAAATGTAAGTACACATTTCAATGAAAATGTTTTGACTGTACCAGGAGAAGGGTAAGGAAAGCTGGTCATTCTTGAATAGTTACAAATGAATGACGACCATAAAGATGTGTTTATTGCACGTATTCAAGTGTTAGAAACTTGCATTAATTACGTAGAAAATAACTACTGTCATTTGCGTGACGTACTTAGATGGGTTTCTCAGATTTTGTGGTTATAGCTTATGAAGTAAGAGCAGTGAGTAAAAGTAAATTATAGGTTACTAATCATTACTAACTATCCTTCGTTAGAACCGTCATTAAGACAAATGTTAGAAACAAACATTAGCTACGTCTGTCGTTTTAAATCACTTACATTTCACAATAACTACTTATTTTAAACGTTACTTACTACCTACTTAGGTACGGACACCAGCATATCAAACTACAACAATCTGTCAAATTTCTATGATAGATTTTCAACTTTATCGCTAAAGAATTAGGTTCAAAGTTGATTGGGAAAATTTGACAGTTACGGGTAGCTTGATGCGCTGGCGTCTGTCCATCATGTTTACATACAGAAATAAAATAGATACTTCTACAGAGCAAGATGCATAGATTCGATAGAAGTATGAGGAAAATAAAATGTGTTACCTAGTTCTCTTGATCAAATAAAAATGTCAGACCACGTAGCACATAACACCTAACACCTACACAGGTGGGTACAGTCTAGCACTGTATACTGAACTGGAACACGAAGCATGTAACTATGTATATAGGTACATACTAGGTATTAGCTCATTACATTCTTTCGCTGCATTTTTCTGGCGCTTAAGTTTTTTATGGATTTGTATCCTATCGGGGGGACTTGTGCCTAAGTAAGTAATACCAGCCGGATATATCGATCAGGTTAAGCTATGCTTGCCGCGGTTGTTCCGTGGATGGGTTACCATCTTCACATACAAAACCTCTCCGTGCCTCGGAAAGCACGTTAAGCCGTTGGTCCCGGCTGTCATTCGTGGATCTTTGACAGTCGTTACGGGTTGTCAGTAGCCCGATCTGACAACCAGTCTTACCAAGGGGCAAGGGGTATCGTAGGTATTTACCCAGTAACTGGGTTGTGGAGGTCAGATAAGTAGTCGCTCCGTGTAAATTACTGGTATTCAGCTGCTTCCGGTTAGACTGGAAGCCGACCCCAACATAGTTGGGAAAAGGCTAGGCAGATGATGATCCTATCTGATCCTATCCTATCCTTTCTCCTTTTGATCCTATCTGAACATTTCAGCTGAATCAGTTTGTCCGTTCGAACAAAAATGTTTTCACCACTGTTACTAAAGAAACTAGACCCCGCCAGACCCCATCAGATAAGGATCAGATAATAAAAAATAATTATCTTGGTTTTTCACATAGCAGCGGTACTGCGTAAATAATAAAGACAACTGAAATGTGTTAAATTTAGAGGGAATTTCCTCAATTTTCACACATTGAAAGTATTGTGAAAATCCTCAATTTCCTTTGACACGAACTATAATAATGTACATACCTAGTTCAATCGTTTCACCTTTTTTCTGTCCATAATCGCTTGGTTGCGCTAGCGTTTGGCAACGGACATGAATTATTTCTACGATAATTTTCCGTCAATTAGACAACTGTGTGAACGATGGCAGAAAATGTCACCGTTCACACTGCCTCGCTAACAAAACTCTAGTTATTGTTAAACGTAGTAATTGGAAAAACATACCTACGTCTACATGTGAATAGAGGATTTACTAAATAAATAAATAAATAGGTAAAATTTTAAAGCGATATTTGGGAACCGTGTTGGAAAATTACTGTAGGTAAAAAAAAGTGAACAAACGTAGATATAGTTTATCCATAAAGTTGTTGACCAAATAAAATTTGCCTAGATGATTTCACGGTGAGATTTTTACAGAATCGACCGGCTGTTCTCATGTTCTACATAAATGGTGGTAAGGAGTATTTCTACAGTAGGTAATTCGATATGCTTCAATTTTTGATCAACTTAGCTATTCAAAACCGTTCGATAAGCTTTCGTGCGCAATCAAATATCAATAAATGTTAGTAAAAAAGTCCTCTAAGAGTTGTTCATACATCCAATACCCGAAATTTTTGTCAGTTCAGATATAATTTATTTATTTTATTTATTTATTTGTTGGATCGCCAACAGAGACTACACAGTTACATGCATGTTAACATGAAGAGGGACAAGTACAAGTGTGCGCTTCCAATTATCGGCGACCACATCATTCACATAACATACAGGTAGGTACAACAAGTTTGACAAGGACGGACACTTTACAATAAATCACAATACAATACACGAACATTAAAGAAAGTAAAACAAAATTAAAAGGTAAAGCAAAACAGTACAGGTACAAATAAAAAAAAATAATAATAATAATAATACAAAACAAATTTCAAATTCAAATAAAATAACGTAATTAATTAAACAATAACCCTAAATCAACAGAAATTTAAAAAAAAAGTATTATTACTTGGATACCAGGACTTTTAGGTCTTTTTTAAACTTTGACAGTTTGATAATAGACCGACATTCTGCCGACAGCTATTTGCTGTCGGAGGCAAGGCAAGTTAGTAAATTGAAAATGTCTAATTGTCGATTCGACAACCTGCCGAATGATTGTGAATAGCTATGCTGATTGATGTCAGAGCCTACAACTTTACATCCGCAATCGTTATTTCACTTTCCAGCATTGCTATTCTGTAAAAATCTCACCGTGAGAACTTAGGTGAAGTGAGCGGGAAGTGAGCTGTCATTAGGGATTAACACTATTGACACTGCTCACTTCAAGCTCACTTCACTTATGATTTCACGGTGATATTTTTACAGAATCGACCGGGAGGTCAAGATTTATCTTTTTAATACGCAAATACGATAAGTTACTCAAGTAGACAAATGGCACCGAGGCATTATTATTGATTTACGAAATGTTCTGTCGGTTCAAAAATAAGTTTTCAGAACAAGCAAGAGCAAGCATGGGTTACCAGAAAAGCACCACCATTTTAAATATTTAATAGGACAAAAGAAATATTACTTGGCATTTTTTTTTTTTTTTAGATAAATAGATAAATTGTGAGATTCATGCACGCTTTGTATTACCATTTTCAGACCTACTGACTATAATAGAATATCATTCACAGAGATCTAGGATATAGATTCAATAATATAGTTTTACATAAACATAAAAGTAAATAATAAACGGAAAACTACCGCTGTGCCGGTGATCAAGTAAATTAGTGTATCTACATATTTATACTAACATATATAAGTATGATAGGTAGGTAGATACATAGAGCAACACTATGTAAACGTGTTAAGTAATTGCTTTAAGATCATTACTTATGTAAGGAAAATTTTAATATTATAATTGTCGTAAGTGCTGAAGAGGTGGTGGGAAATCGAGTGTAATTTGTAGTCAAGTTTACACTTTTTTACTATTACTAATATTGTTGTTATTACAGCAGTCTCATCTGCCTAGCCTTTTCCCAACTATGTTGGGGTCGGCTTCCAGTCTAACCGGATGCAGCTGAATACCAGTACTTTACATGGAGTGACTGCCTATCTATCTGACCTCCACAAACCAGTTACTGGGTAACACGATACCCTTTGGTAAGACTGCTTGTCAGACTTTCGGGGTCCTGACTACCCGTAACGACTGTCAAAGATCCACGAATGACAGCCGGGACCAATGGCTTAACGTGTTTTCCGAGGCACGGAGGGGTTCCGATATGTAAAGATGGTCACCCATCCACAGACCAACCGCGGCAGGCGTAGCTTAACCTGATCGATCGACCTGTGTGGCTGTTATTATTTAGCCACGGGCCCCTCTATTCTCATTGTTACAGCAGTCTACCACTATTAATATCTAGAAACATGTATCTATCAAGATTTTTTTAAGAGGTTCCGACGAGCATGTGTTCGTAAGATAAAAAGTATGTATGATCCTTACAGTCCGGGCGTCAAGAGAATGCGTTCCTGACACCCGTCAGTGTGATAATTCTAGTAGCTAATAAAGATCAAATTCGCAAAACACGTATTCGCTGACAGGTGTCAGGAACGCATTCCCTCGTCGGCCGCACTGTAGTTATTTTTACACACTGTTAGAGGTAAGTACTGAAAAGGTAAAACATCACGCTGTAGGTTCACATTATAATTTAATTTGCATAAGTTCATAATCAATCACGGTGGTGCATTATAAAAACATGTTTTGTTTATATCTGCTGTGTTATTTTTGCACTTGTTTTCAAGCAATACAGTAACAACATACCTACATAGCTGATACGTTAATACGTCATGTTACGGTGTAATGGATCATTTTACTTTGTTTTGATATAATTATTATTAATATAGTATAGTTCGAAGAGAAGTTGCAAGTGCAGGGGAGAAACACAAACACAATAATATGACACTAGGCACTAGGCACCCTCTATTTAGCGTTCAGCTACCAACGCAACGACTAAAAAGCAGGCACTGTATGTCGATTCTTTAAAAATCTCACCGTGAAAACTTGCGTGGAGTGATCTGTCAGTGTCATCCCACTGATGCTAGGGATTGACTAAGCAAACATTTACAATCATAATTGAGATTTCAATAATATTTTTCATGCTAATTCTATAGAGTATTTTATATAATTTCAAAACTAGTATTTTAGTTGTCAAAACATTACTTTTTTGTGGGGTTTTAAAATAAAATAGCAAAACAGAAACTTAGTCAGATTGTCAATTTTCTTTTTCTTTTTCTTTTTCCTAGGTAAAACCTCACAAAATAGTAATGTTTTGACAGTTAAAATACTAGCGTAGCGTAGCGTATTAGATATTAGTTAAAGGTATTTCTACTCGTATAGCCTTCGTCGGTGAAACTAACGAAGCTCATCTCATTTACAACTTTTAGCGATGTACGAACGAGCTGGCTCGAAGCAATCTCTAGAATGAATGGGATCCCTGTATACCTGTTATTGTATAAGGTAATTGAACATTGGTTTTCTAATTATAGGTAGCTATTTCACCATTTTACATTGTAGATCCAATTAGATTTAAGCAGCAACAAATTGAGTTCTTTATAGAGAAGTGTAATATTAAATGAATCGGGGTTTTTTACTTTTTAACCGACGAAAAAACGGAGGAGGTGACTCAAAATTACTTAGGTATACTTACATTAGTTTAAGAACTTAGTTATTAAGGTTAAATAAAAAAAGGTTTTTATTTTTTGCTTTCAGTTTTTCGGCGGTTTAATTTTTTTGTTAAAAAGTTTTTATTAGCTACGCTATTGAAAAGTCCCTTCTAGGGTTTGTTTTTCCGAGGATGAAAACGACCTTTAATGCCATTCTTCAGTATCCTAGGTTACCCACCTCATGTAGTTACGTCTCCGCCAGATATAATTAAAATCGGTTTTGTGAGGCCCACGTATTGTCTCTCATGAATAATAGAGGACAATTTCAAAGTAAGAGAAATATCCTTAATTTTTTATAATACACGGAGAGAAAATTCTTAGAAAAATTACTGTGCTCGTCACTGTAAAGTGAGTGCAAGTGACATGATCTACAGAAAATTTTCTGAGTGAGATTGGGAAAAATTCACTATTGGTGCAATACATTTTACTGTACAGCATAAGAATTTTTACTGTGCTAGCATGGTAATAAAATTTTTAATTTCCACTCAAATGCACTCAGGCAGCATAGTATTTTTTCTAAGATTTTTCTCTCCATGTGAGTTTGTAGGTTTTTCTTTAATATGTTATTCTACAGATTTTTTTAAATATATGGTGCCTATTTGACAGGCCTGTTGGTCTAGTGGTCAGTGGCCCTGATTGCTATGCGCAAGGTCGTGGGTTCGATTCCCACCTAGGACAAATGTTTGTGTGATGAGCACGATCATTTGTTCTTTGTCTGGGTGTAATTTATCTATAATATGTATGTGTATGTATTTAGAAATATATATGTATGTTTATCAGTTGTCTAGTACTCATAGCACAAGCTCTGCTTAGTTTGGGACTAGATGGCGTTGTGTGAAAGTTGTGGAATATTATTATTATTATTATTTCGAGCATTTCGGCAGTTGATATTTTGTATTGCAGTTTGATATCGCTATGTGCAATAAAAATCTCAATTTGAGATGGCTCTTCAGTGCTGGGCAGAGGCTAAAAGTTGCTAGATTCTTGGACATCAGCCAGAAAAGCTTCACACCTTGGGTCTTGAAACTTAACAAAACTGCAACGACTGCTAGCAGCACTTTAATGCAACATTATATGTGTTGGCATTTATTATATGTTAGGTAATTTATTAGGCAATTAATAGATAATTATGTTTAATTAAATTTTAGGTGAAGGTTATTAAGTTGCAAGTTTAAATAGGTATAATAAGTAGGTAAGTACCTACCTACAGATGAAGATGGAGACGACAATACAACATTAAATGAAAAAATTAGCAATACTAATGCATAGGAGTATTTAGAAACTATCAAATAAATCCTAACGTTGAAATTAAAAAAAGTGTTTTTTTTTCTAACATACTATACAGCATAAAAGTGTAAACAAAAGAGAACACCATTTAAATATTGGCTCACGCGGCAACATCGCGGTGTCATTGACCCAACGACCATTATGGCCGAAACCTGCGAAAAATGGTGTAGGTCAGTGTGCCGGGCACACCATTTTTTGCAGGTATCGGCAACAAAGCGAAGTAGAAATAAACAAACTATGTATTACCATCCATCCCTTTCGCACAAACTTAATTTTCGATTGACATGGGTGCGTAACATTTGTAGTAATAACTTCCGCATGCATTAGTTTCTTATCTAATTCTGATGACACGCTTTATGACTCTTATGTCTCAAGTATAAAGTTTGCACCGGGGAACAAAATTTAAGAACTTTGGCCAAGGTTACTGAAGTAGCGAGCTGGCAACATGTTGTGTTTAGGTATACAGATGCAGTTTACTGCAGATGTCTTTAACCTGTCGATGCTGGCCTGTTAACAGATACATCATATAGAAAATGTTAAAAATCAAAAATAACGTCCAGTGACTAAACTACTGTATATACGGGGTGTCCGAAAAGTCATGGATTACCTTTTACCTGCTGATGGGCCACATTGAGATCTACCAATAAAAAAAATGACCTACCAATATTTTTTTTTTCACCAGGGCCGATCAAAAATAAGGCAAAATTTTTTTTGGTGAAAATTTTAAGTTTGAACCTAAATTTTAGGTATTTAAAAGATGATATCTGTAACTTTCTTGTATTCAATCGATAGTAGGATGATTCAAGATGAAAATAAAAAAAAACCTGTACTCGAAAAAGTTTTCATTCGTAGAAATGGCATGGAAAAAACTGATCAAAGGTAGAGATTTTCCAAAATTTCATTAAACATCAAAAAACTCGGAAACCATAAGACTTTTACCATGGTCATTTTTTTTTTTATTGGTAGATCCCAATGTGGCCCATCAGCAGGTAAAAGGTAATCCATGACTTTCCAGACACCCAGTATTTGATTGAATTTTTGTATGCAGACTGGGAACGTCATTACGTACCTATACAAAGTTTAATTTATTGTTGTATTGTCATCTCCACTTTGTATACCGATGTATTGGATGCCAATCATTCACTTCACAATTAATATAACCGATGGACCCTAATTGCGTAACACACTTTCAAACACAATCCGAGTGTTGTGCTTTATAGGTTTAATAAATTCGTCTACTCAACAACGTGAATAACGCAACGAACGTGGCAGAACTGTCAGAATGAAAGAAATCGCGATCAATTGACATTTTATGTGTGATAAGAACGCAATTACCCCGCAGTTTTGTTTATGGCCGATTCTTTTAATTTAAGGACCGTTATTGGTTCAAATTAACACTCTTGTATCTTTACCAATAATGAAGCAAAGATCTCATAGCTTTGCATAGTAGACCCTCCCATATGGAAATAGCTATCACAGGTAAGTTTATGAATCTTGATCATATGATCAAGATTCATAAACTTATGCTCAGTTTGGCGATAAAAAAATGCTACCATTGTTAAGCAAAACGATTCGTAGTTGTTTAAAGGAACAGAGCAATAGAAAAAATAAAAGTAAAATGGGTTTATTTCATTTCAAATGTTAACTGGCTCAAGTAGAGAAGTGGCACCCACTTCAGTCACTTTTCCCTGAAGTGAGAAAATCCGGGTTAAGGCTAATAATAAAATAGCTAAGATTGAAATTTAGCCCCTCTCAGTTTTTTTTAATCGACTACTAGAGCATCAGCTACGCATGGGTGTATAAAGCTGAAACCACACTCATATAGCCTATATTCATTTATTTATCATTTACATGTAGCACTATTTTATCATCCTTTGCGTTGCTAGACACTGATGAGACTGAGGTAGAAACGATAATTATGAGTTTGAAAGACGACTGTGCAGTTGGCTGGGATAACATTTCAAATAAAATTATTAAACGGTTCAAGCACATTTTGGCACCGCCACTAACTTATATTTTCCAAAAATGTTTATCTACAGGTGTTTTTCCCGAATGCCTAAAAAAAGCTGTTGTTGTCCCCGTTTATAAATCAGGCAGTAAAGATCAAGTCACAAATTATAGACCTATTTCGTTACTGCCTTCTATGTCTAAAATATTAGAAAAACTTATAAATAAAAGGCTTTACAAATACTTGGAGGATAAATTAATTTTGTCTCAGCGGCAGTTTGGATTTAGGCCTAAAATGTCAACAGACGATGCCGTACACCATCTGACTGACTATCTAGCACAAGAACTTGATAAGGGTAACCACACAGTAGGAATCTTCTTGGACCTAGCCAAAGCTTTTGACACGGTTTCTATTCCTATTCTGTTGCACAAGCTTGAAACCATAGGTATCAGAGGCACCCAGCTGAAACTATTTAAGAGCTATCTAGAAGATCGTACCCAATGTGTAAGAATTGGAGATGTTCTCAGCGAGGATAAAAAAAACACGTCTTTCGGAGTCCCCCAAGGAAGTATTTTAGGGCCTACATTATTTTTGATTTATATAAACGATCTTTGTAATATAAGTCTAAATCATGGCCAAATTGTTTCTTATGCTGACGACACTGCTCTTCTATTCTCGGCTGACTCAGAAAAAAAAGTCTACAAAGTTGCGCAACGCGGATTTAATATTGTTAATAAATGGCTCCAACTTAATTCACTAACACTAAATGCAGACAAGACAAATTATATTAAGTTTTCGATGCGCAAGCAAACATCAACTGGCACTACCTCAACATTATATGCCCATTCTTGCACAATTCCCGCAAATAACCAATGTGTTTGTCCTAAAATTAAAATGGCAAATACAACAAAATACCTTGGTGTTATAATAGATGAAACACTTTCGTTTAAACAACATATAGAAGCCTTAAATAATAGAATTCGCAAATTGATATTTGTTTTTAAAAAGTTACGCTGTATTGCTGACCCAAAAATACTTAGACAGGTTTACTTTGCTCTATGTCAATCGATCTTAACTTACTGTATCACTACATGGGGTGGAGCGGGTAAAACAATGTTACTAACCATCGAGAGAGCCCAGAGGGCGA
This sequence comes from Eremobia ochroleuca, assembly GCA_949629135.1. Classification (NCBI taxonomy): domain Eukaryota; kingdom Metazoa; phylum Arthropoda; class Insecta; order Lepidoptera; family Noctuidae; genus Eremobia; species Eremobia ochroleuca. The sequence goes on along the minus strand of OX451400.1, from coordinate 17,790,196 downwards.
TTCTCAAAGTGTCTACTTTCCGCCCTTTCCTTTTTCCTACTAACCTCCTGTACAAATCTTGTGAAGTATTAACAGTTCGACAGCTATTTATCATGGGCATTGTATTAAAACAACACAAAGCTCTACCCTACAGCACTACATATACTAATAAAAGACGTAAAGATATAGTTTGCCCACAAATTTCAACAAAACATGCTTTTATATCCAAATTTTACCTGTACCTCGGACCTCTCCTGTATAATAGACTAAATTTGAAAGCAAACATTTATTCTGTGAACTATACAGATTGTAAGAGAATCCTCAAGGATGCTCTCCAAAGTATGTCTTATGAAGAAACAGAAAATTTACTAACTGTGTTAAAGTAAATATAGGCATACAATTTTCACCTATGTTAAATATTTACCAAATATAGATAGTAAGATTTAAGCTACTCAACATATAATTATCTGTCCATTTTCAACTTTTGTTTATTTATTAATTTTAAAATACTAGTTTAGCTCTTCTCGCCTGAAACACAGGATTACCTAGTTCAGGCACGTAAGTCTTAGCAATACAATTTTTATTTAAGCAAAACTGTAATAATTTTCATGCCTTATAATTTTTGAATAAATATATTATTATTATTATTATTCAACAAATAAAAGATCATCATCTGCCTAGCCTTTTCCCAACTATGTTGGGGTCGCCTTCCAGTCTAACCGGATGCAGCTGAATACCAGTATTTTACATGGAGCGACTGCCTATCTGACCTCCACAACCCAGTTACTGGGTAATACGATACCCGTTGGTAAGACTGATTGTCAGACTTTCGGGCTACTGACGACCCGTAACGACTATCAAAGATCCACGAATGACAGCCGGCCGGGACCAACGGCTTAACGTGCTTTCCGAGGCACGGAGATGGTCACCCATCCACAGGCCAACCGCGGCAAGCGTAGCTTAACCTGATCGATCGACCTGTGCGGCTGTTATTATTTAGCGACGGGCCCCTCAAAAAATAAAAGATATCAAACCTTATTACGAAATCTTATATTATTTATCTACGTCATTTACTGCCTCCAAACAAGTGAATCCTCTTTTTATCTTACGCACAATTCAAGACTCGCTCTGACGAGACTGTGCGTCGCATGCGCATTCATTTTGAAATAAGAACAAGACAGTTAATAACAGTGGTCTCAGATGTTCCCGTGGGAGAGTTTCATGGCATTATGGAAGTTTTTAATATCCTACAAAAGGATCAGAGTTGTCTTTTAATTGTTACATACTCGTACTATGACGTAGGCACTTCTAGTTAATTAATTATCTTCTTGTGAGTTAATAAACTTTGAAAGTTAGACCGTACAAGACCTTCCGTACTTTGTATCACCGAAAATAAGTAACTTTGACTTCGACTTCGACAAAGTTTTCAGTTAGACAAGAGCAATGGTAATTTAATCGTCTTATTTTACGACTAACTTGTGTCCGAGACTTCGTTCGCGTGGAAGTCGTAGGATACACTATACAAGATGTAACTTAAATAACGCACAACCTCTTAAGTGGTCATTGTACTCATCATTATGAACAACTTTTACTATGGGACCAAACATGAAATCGCGAAAAAAAAAATATATACAACGTGTAACGTTAAATGCACAAAACCTCAGACACCCAAACTGATTTTTAATTCAATTGACCTATTTCAGAGAGAGAATAAGTCATTAAAAACATTGTAAAGGTTTTGTGTGCTGTTTTAATTTTACTATCCATTCTGATCGTTGCTTGCGTCTGCAACGACGCTTTATCGAGGGAGGCGTCGTCACCGGGCCGCTGCGCCGCGCTGTCATTGGCTTGCTTGACCTATTAATAAATAGACACGGCAACGTTTTTAATGAAGATTTTTTGAAAAATGTGACCTATGTTAAAAAGTGGTTCAATTAATTCTGCTCGTTATTCTGATCAAACTATTTTCAGGTTTTGCGCATTTAACGTTACACGTTGTATAGTTAATAACTATTGTTTTACGCCAGAATCGAGATTATTAAAAGGAATGATTGCATTAATCCACGTCATGTCACTTCCTTTCACTTTATTATTTTACGTCTATTGTTAGAAAAGGCTGGGCAGATGATGTTAGAAAATGTTTACATTGTGAACAATGCCTATTTTTCTAGACATAAACCTAGGTACGTTTTATATCGGTGGCCTCATCGTTTTCTGAAGCCTTCTGACATTGGCCGTGTTGATTCAATGCCATACAAAGAATTAAGGTCTTAAAATGATCCATTATATTCTGAAATTACTTCATAAATAGCAGTGATAAATGTTAGCAACGCACTTATAGCCTATTATCTAGGATAACTAGAATATTAGTTATTATTATACTATTATAAGACAGCCTATACAGGCTAGATTGTTTTAGAATTAAATCAACTAGATCGAAATCTAGGACTATACATAATTGCGTTTAAAATGAGCCGCATTTAACCCTCTCCGTGCTACCTATAGGTGTAAAAAAATCGATTCTCGAATTCGAACCCTACATGCATAACACACTATCAATCACAATTTGAATAATTTTGAACAATATTGCTAATCCATTGCTTCATTGTTTGAAAAATTTGTCTGCCCAACAACGTAAATAAAATGCAATTAATGTTGTTGAACTGTCAAAATGACACCTATAGCTATTGTAAGTTAGTGTGCTACGCAATTAGTTACACCGCTGATTCGGTCAAAGAACTCAAATTAACATTCAATCATAATCATAAAGTAACAGAATTGTTAAATTGTGAACTATCACAATTTAACTATTGTGATAGTGATAGAACTGTAGAATTGAAAAGTCAGCTCTACATTTTTACTTTCTTATTTTAGCTTTTTTTTTGTATTTCTAGTAAAATAAATCACAACTTACTTATAGGTAGTATATGCTATCTCATATTTTATGAATATTCGTGAGGTAGGTAATATGTGGACTAACAGCAGTATCGGCGTCAATTTTTCACACGATAAATTAACTAAGAAAACAGTTTATGATCGACCTAAGAATTTTCACATCATCGCGTGCTTCCCTTGGGAGCCATTGACGAGCGTATCGGGGTCACTATCTAGCACAATTTGATACTAACGAGGCTTAAATGAATAATGCATCATCCAATCAAAAGGAGAAACTCGTTCATTGAACTAATAGTAAGGAATTATCTCAATACAACAAAAAAATTAATGCGAAGTCTAATTACTCGGCCATGACGGATAGGTTGTAAACACACGACACGACAACAACTAAGTATTGTTTGTATTTCTACTCTTTAAAGTTTATTTAACTCTACTTTTTAAAATAATAAAATCAATACTCAATCATTTATTGCATTCCACAATGTATACGCTTATGTGGTAAGTAAAAATTAATTTGTGGTAACAATCGTGGACCCTGTCAGGCACAGAAAAAAAAAATTGAAGGAATAGGACTTATTTATACATGCAAACTGACTTATTCTAAGTGAAATTTAAGGTAACTTAACATAAATATGACATCACGCTTTTATTTCTGGGGCGACCCTGTAGCTATCATTCGGAAAAAATATTGTTTTAAAATAATATTTGACTACTTTAGAGCATTGACCTGCATTAATTAACCTACAATTAATTTGTGTCATAGTGGAAAACTGTTCAAAGAAAAGTTTTGTATTTTTTTTTCGCTAGATGTCAACATTAAATTGTGCTTTTGGTATTTAGGTACTTGCTACAATTGAATTACATGGCTGGTAAAATAATTCATGATGACAACTTTTTTTAGGAAAGAGTTGTCTGCTCATGACACGAATTGAACGTCAACAAGATTCCATTGACTGTTCTTCGATCAATAACAAGCTTCTACCCGCGGCTACCTACGTATGCGTTAAATTTCTTGTTTTATCATAAAATGTATCCTATATCGGCAATACTGTAGCATCCCAATAGTGAAAGAATTTTCGGAATCATATCGGTAGATCCGAAGATTACTACATACAAATGCCTCTTTATAATGTTAGTAAGTATACATAAATACTCAAAATAATACACTTTTGTGCATGTTTCCTACTCTCTTATCACATAGTGTGAAAAATACCAGTTGAACTAGCAATCATAATAAACACATTTTTATGATTATGACGATGCAAGTTGGCGATAATCGCAACAAAGAGGCTCATTCTGTCCGCAAGGTACAACATTCTAACATAAATAATGTAAAAAATTAGTAGTTTAATTTACATGCACTTAAAAGTAATCTTATATCGATAGTTACGCCTTAGTAACTCGGCTATTCACAAGGCTGAATGAATTTAATCATAGAACATCCTTGCGTGGCTAAAATGTTAATTAAAATTGTTACTGGATTGTCTATGCTCAGGTGAGTGATTTAAAATAGACTGTAATATTTATGTTTAGTTTATTTTTTAGAGCAAACCGAAAGAGTTTTTGTTTAGACATTTCTCTAAGCTGTTCACTATTTTTTTGAGCTAAATAAAATGTAACACACTGTTTTAAAAACACGTTGCTTAGAAATAAAAATAAAATTATGTATGTACCGACCTCATTTTGCATCCAAACATTTTTCTCAGTCAACACAAATGCTGAATTATCATAACAACACTTTTCCTTGTCCATTTTTCCACTTCCAAATGACATTTAATCAGTTTCAAACTATACTGAGAATTAAATGAAAATAACCGAGCTGTGCGCGTTAAAAACCTTGAACGCGATGCATTTAAGAAAGCAACTGGATCGTAAAGCGCAACATTCAACATCTAAGTATTCGATAAGCGACGTAGGGTTAAGAAATGCTTTCCCGCCGAAACCGCTGTCAAACAGGTTGACAGATCACTGCGCGGGAAACCGACTCGAGGTAAACTGACCGCGGCGCTGAAACGTTCTGCCTAATAAATAAGAAAAAAAAATGCACAAGCCGGATTTCTGTTCACTGGCCGAAGCGATCTACTTATAGTTTGCATATCTTTAATGAGAGTTCAAATAAAATTTTCCGACGGGAAATTATTATAAAACGATTTGTTTAATGACCTTTTTGTAAATTAACTGATAAACTTACGACAAACGCCTGTTTACAGTTGACAAGTGAGTAGTAAAATTAACAATACTGCAATAAACTGCCAATTGTTATGAGACCAAATGTCTCATTAATAATCAAAGCTAACCTGTCTGCTTTTATTTAACGGATTTATTTATGTCTAGCAATGAATAAATATGAGGTAAAGCAATTTAAGCCGACCTACTCAAGATATTTTATTTTTATTTTTAATACGCAACAAGATCCCTGTGACAGACTAAACTTGAATGGGGTTAAAAACTGAAAGCTCGTCATAGGTGGCAGCGCTGCCAGGATACCCAAACCGCCGTTGTTGTGTTTCTGTTTACTGTTGCGGCAATCATAAAATAAACGAAAACTGGACAAAATGTATGCGACTTGGAGTGTAGTTCAATTAAAAGCGGAGCGGAGCTACGAAAAAATGAAGCGTCTACCAATGGTAAAAAAGCAGCTTTAGTAGAAAGGTAATTACAAAATGTATGGATATTAACAGCTAGCTGTCAAATACTTGGTACGATGGAGGTCAGCGACATCTGAAGTGAGCAAGTGGTAGTTTTTATCCCCATTGAATGCAGTCCCGAATTAAGAAGGGAGTAGTAGAATCATCGTTTCTCTCACGAATAGATAAATAATACTAACCCTTTGCAACCGGGAGTAAAAATTTCGCATAGATCAGTAAAAACTTATTAATCCTTTGAAAAGTGTTCAGAGGTCCTGGGAAGAATACTGGAGAAAATCTCATGCAACCCGGTCTTCAGCAATCAGATCCTCACATACGTGAGGTTCAGGAATAATTTGCTAGTCGCTCGATCGTGCTCAGAATTTTGTAAAGTCGAAACTCACGATCACTTCAACTCAGTTGGAAAGGGCTAATGACTTCACCACAATAGACAAGCCACTGAAAACCAACCAGATTTAAGTACGAAGGAAAAGTTAAAATATCTATGGTTTCGATTGCCGCCCAAGTCTCCCATAATAGTAATACGTAAGTGATCGTGAGTTTCGACTTTACAAAATTCTGAGCACGATCGAGCGACTATCAAATTATTCCTGAACCTCACGTATGTGAGGATCTGACTGCTGAAGACCAGGTTGCATGAGATTTTTTCCCGTATTTTTCCCAGGACCTCTGAACACTTTCCAAACGATTAATAAGTTTTTACTGATCTATGCGATATTTTTACTCAAGGGTTAAGAGCGTTAGTAAACACGCTTGCCTAAGACGGGCCGGGTTGGCACCATAACTAAATTGACAAAATGTACCACAGCCAATAAAAATGTCTAATTTAAACAGTTGACAATAAAAATGTATGATTTAAACATTGAGCGTCGTTGACGCATCAATGCAGAGTAGACCATTGATGCGACAACGACGCTCAATGTTTCAATTGACAGAACATAACACAATGATGACTGATTTGTTATCACGTTACGTCATCTTGTACAATTGATCACTGTTCTCACTCGGCCTTGAATACGTTTGATTATTGACTGTTGAAATTACTTAATTTAGGAAAAAATGAAACTACCTAAGGGGCATTTATTACGTAAGACGAATTGAGGGGGAGGGCGTTCAAAATAGTCTTATTTTTTCTTACGTGGGAGTGGGAGGGGTTTATTGTTCTTACGTAAGATCTCAAAAGTAAGCAAAAAGTCGTTTTTGAAATGTTTTTCTTTGCTATTATGGTAGATACTGATATCTACCATAATTTAAAAGAAAAAAATCCTCAAATCGTCTTACGTAATAAATGAACTGCCCCTAAGTATGATCAATGGTTAACTCAAAACTAACATAGGTAGTTCGTTCAACTGGAATTTCTCAGTAGCAGTACTGCCGGTCGATTCTGTAAAAATCTCACCGTGAAATCATAAGTGAAGTAAGCTTGAAGTGAGCAGTGCCAATAGTGTTAATCCCTAATGACAGCTCACTTCCCGCTCACTTCACCTAAGTTCTCACGGTGAGATTTTTACAGAATAGCACTGCAGGATATATTTTTACTTAGTCTTATTCTTATTTATACTTAGTGTGGATCTGTGCCCCGTTGATGACAATAGGCTCGCTCCCTACTATCTACATCTGGCGAAATGTGGCTGTACTATAGTTAGGTACTCCTCTGCCTAGCCCTTGTCATAAAGGCGTGATGTTATATACCTCCTTTTTATTTTTCTAAACATTTTAGAATAGTTATTATTTGTGAAAAAAAACACTAACCCCCTTACTAATAAACGTATTATATCAGATGAATAGTTACCCACCGATTTCTATCTTTCAGTAGTCAGTAATTTGACTTTCAAAAGAAGGAGACAGAGCGTTGTATAACTCTACAGACGCTATACAACGTTTATCAGTAAGGGGGGTAGATTTTTGAGAAGCTCCTTCGAGTCTTGAATAGACAACCTCACTAGGTACTGGCTGAACGCTGAATCAAAATCCCTGAACTGTCATTCGAAAAAAAAAAAAAAACGCACTTGACATTATCCCAGCTACCCTATTCATTTCGATATTCGGAATATCCCAGATGTAGGTAACTAACAAACGAAAGTTTAACATTTAGACGTAGCTTGCACAATACTGGTAAAACTAGACCATTGAATTTGATGACCTTAACACACCTAGATTTTTAACAATAAATGAGAGTTTTTATGTTTTTTTGTAGAGTTACGAGTACGAGTCTGCGAGAACTTAGTCATTGTAGGGTTACGAAATTATAATGCGTTGTTCAGACGGTGGCGCTGGACAGTATACCACTTTATTTACTATACTTAAGGGTTAAATTAAATTAGCTAGCTAAACTCCACGGACGTGATGGGTATTGATATCTTAACATGATAAAACAAAAAATAAATTATTTAGACGATTATTTTCTCTGGTCACTGACTGCAGTTTAGTGTATTCAGTTCAAATACCAGTTTATTAATCAGCTTTTTTTTGTGTAAACTTCATAAACGTAATGGGTATCGATATCTCAACACGACAAAACTAAAGAAAACTAATTTTCTCAACTCATACTCTAAGTTACAAAACCACAAAAGAAACATCAAATCGTTTTCATTTTATATGTTTAGATAACTATCACGGTAATCGATACCTATCACGTCTGTAGAGTTTCGCTAACTAATTTAATTTGACCCCGTACGCCCAATCTTACATAGTCGAACCCCCACAAAGCCGTTATTCCCGAAGGGTTAAGCAGATTTGTACAGCCCACATATCACCAGCCGGTCGATTCTGTTAGAATCTTACCGTGAGAAGTTAGGTGAAGTGAGCTGTCATTCCATCTGATGTTAGGGACTGACACTAGTGGTCACTTTAGGCTCACTTCACCCGAGTTATCACGGTGAGATTTTTATAGAATAGCACTACAGAAACGTTTAAGCCCATATACAACGTGTAACGTTAAATGCGCAAAACCTCTTAAGGGGTCATTGTACTCATCATTATGAACAACCTTTACTATGGGACCAAACCGGAAATCGCGAAAAAAAAATCAGCTGTTCCCTACATTTTGACGAGTTATGCGAACATAAATGTAGGGAACAGCTGATTTTTTTTTCGCGATTTCCGGTTTGGTCCCATAGTAAAAGTTGTTCATAATGATGAGTACAATGACCCCTTAAGAGGTTTTGCGCATTTAACGTTACACGTTGTATAAGGCTGCCTTTCCACCAGGGATGTGCGAGGATGCGTAGCGAGGGATACGTTTGTTAAGAACCAATAGAATCACATCATTTAACTAGCCTCGCTCGCCGCAGTTCTAGTGGAAACTGCTCGGCGGAGCGAGTTTTTGTACGCTCAAAACAAGGGAAGGCTGTGTGCTAGGGGTGTGTTGCGAGGGATGTGCGCTAGGGACGGACGCGGGCGAAAAAATACGAGTAGACGATGTTTGTCAGAGGTAGACGTATCGCATCTGAAAAGAGCCCGCTACACATCATCGCGCCACACTGTTTCGAGCTTAGCAACGCATCCTCGCTCTACACATTTGCACACCGTTCACCGCTAGCACATTTCTGGTGGAAATACTCACACCGTTTCACAGCCTCGCTACGTGTCCTCGCACCACCCAGCTACCTCGCTCATCTCTGGTGGAAAACCAGCCTTAGGGGGCTGTTTTTAAATAGGTACCTGGATATTTAACCATATTACACATGTACGGGTCTTTACACATCTGAAACAACTAGCAAACAATACCGCTCTATTAGATATTCGTTTAATTACCTGTCCTCAATGATTGCCTACCTCATTAGCCTCGGTAAGCATTTCATTAAAAAAAATAACTATCATAGATAGTGCAATCTAGCAGGGCAGTACTAGCTTCCAGCACTGGTTTGCTCGAGTTCGGTCGAGTGGTCGAGTGCAATGCTCGGGAAAGTAGGATTAAACTACACTGCAGAACTGTAGAGTGGTCAATGCACTGTGATTATTCCAGGGACGTATTCAGGGAGGTGCCCAGATATGCAAAATAAAAGTAAGATTAACTAAAAAAAATAATTGTTTCTAATCGCAAGAAAACTGCCAGTGTAATCTCCATTCTAAATTAAGGTAAGCTAGCAAGCATACCGTATTCGATAATAACAAAAAAATATGATAGATCATATTCAACTTCGTTTTACAGTTAGGTACGGCTAACTGAACATAACAAACAAACCCACAAAAAATATAAGAAAATTATAAATAAGGTTTAACATACAGATCATTACTCATTACTGAATACATAATTGATGTCTCTCTTTGCTACAGCATATTTTTTATTGAGGCAAGAAATCCATACTAATATAATAATAATAACGCAGATTTTTTTTTTTTTGACGCGATAATCTCCGGAACTACCGATCAGATATGCACCTTTTTCGATTTGATATCCCAATTCTTGAGGAAGGTTTTAAGCAACACTACGCGTCAGCGAAAACGGAGTATATTAATTGTGCGGGGGGTGCAATATGGTGCGGTGGATCGGGGGCTGCGTGAGTTTTATAAAAATGTGATTGTTATTTTAATATATTGTGTATCTTACGACTTCCACACGAACGAAATCACGGGCAGAAACTAGTACTTACTTAATATTAACGCCTCAGGCACATTGCTATAGCTGCGATAAAAGAAAGCTATTATAACGGATTATAAAACTGTAAAACTTAGCCTTCTACAACAGGATTTAGCAGCAGACAATAGACACATGTCCTCAAATAAAATAAGAATGTTTAGAAAATGTTTACATAAAGAATTCGCTCTATGTGTTCGGACTTTCAATGCAGAAATTAGAAAAGAACGTTATTTTTTCAAAGAGTTTTTTGTGGTTACAATCTGTTGTTAAAACAAACATAATATCTTCTATTACTAAATGTTTATCAAACAATCGTACTTATTCATCATCTGCCTAGCCTTTTCCTAATTGTGTTGGGGTCGGCTTCCAGTCTAACCGGATGCAGCTGAATACCATTATTTTACATGAAGCGATTGCCTATCTGACCTCCACAACCCAGTTGGGTAATACGATACCCCTTGGTAAGACTGATTGTCAGAGTTTCGGGTTTCTAACGACCCTTATCGACTGCCAAAGATATACAAAATAAATGAGTGCTGGGACCTACTGCTTAACGTGCTTTCCGAGGGACGAAGGGGTCTTGATATGTAAAGATGTATGTTATTATATTACTTAGCTACAAGCCCTTCAGCAATCAGCAAAACAACGTACTTATTAATCGAGAAAAATACGATTCTTGAGGAAAAGAGGAAAACTCAAACCATTAAGTATTGCAAAATCATATCAATGGGCAATTACTCATCATCTGCGATTATTTTTTTCTAAACATAGCTTTAGTTGTTAGTTTTCCTTGTAAAATCCTTAAAGAAAATAGATCTGATCAGCACCCTAATTGCAAAGCAGACGATCAGTCACAATCTGAATAATTTTGAAGGATATTGCTAATTAATTGCTTCTTATCTTTGAAAAAATTATCTGCTCAACAACGTAAATAACGCAATGAATATTGTTGAACTGTGAACAAAATGAAAGCCACTGCTACTGTTAGGGCCCTTTCCCACGGCAAGATCCCGTTTTTTGCAGGCACGGTTTTTTGCAGGATCCCGTTTGGTAGTGTACGTTTTTAAATGTATATATTCACACAAGCATCCTGTTTTCCGGATACTGCAAACAGGATGCTTGTGTGAATATGTATATTTAAACAAGTACACTACTAAACGGGATCCTGCAAATAACCGTACCTGCAAAAAACGGGATCTTGCCGTGGGAAAGAGCCCTTAGTGTGTTACGCAGTTACCCCGCTGTACAAAATACAGTCCAGTTAATTTAAATCGGCAACCATTTAAGGACTATTTAGCTTGGTCAAACTGCTAAAATAATGAACCACTTATTAACTGGCAATAGCTTATCACTTTCTTTTGATTTTCATCTAATCTTATCTTAAAATGGCACATAAATATCTTATCTTTATTGACAAAATACTAAAGTTCTGTAATGTGTTTTTAATCGTATTTTGATTTCGTAAAACCGTATGACAATGTTTTCAAATGTGTATCTTGTTTTTCCATTTTAATTGGGATTTTGGCAAATACCTACAGTGGAAAGCAACCACGGAGTAGATAAATGTATGTATATTATACTAGCAGCGCCCCGCGGTTACACCCGCATAAGTATGGATCCCGTAGGAGTTTTGGGATAAAAAGTACCCTATGCGTTATTCTGATGTATAAGCTATATTATTGCAAAGTTTCATTAATATCCGTTCAGTAGTTTTTTCGTGAAAGAGTAACAAACATCCATCCATCCATCCATTCTCACAAACTTTCGCGTTTATAATATTAGTAGGATATAGTAGGAACTACGAATAGAAAAAATAAAATGTAGGAAGTAGGATTTTCAAACAATAGTTAATCTCTAGTTTTTCCAACACTCTTGCCCACGCCGATTTATTATGTAAACAAAGTAATTACTATAAGTAAATACCTAATCCTTTTAAACAGCGAAGCGGGTCGAGTCCGCCCCTGCTGTAACAACAGAACGGGTTGCAGGGTTTGCATTTTTCATGCAATCACGTAGCCCCGGGGTTTCGTCGTATAATATCTCATTTCTATGGAAAATGGCATGGCATGCTCTCCGGTAAAATACCTGGGTAACCATTTTCGAACGAAGTTCTTTAACGTGGCTTGCAGTACGAGTAAACTGGTTGAAATCGTCACGGAAAGAAAAAGCGTTATGCCCCTCTATGCGACTTTCTCTCTCGATAGTTTTCATGGTGCTAAAGCCAATAATGAGGTCAAAATGAAAATCCAAAATGGTGAAAATTTTAAATTAGCGAATTCACGACGCCGACTGAAGGAATAATATATGTGGTGATTCAACTTTTTGACATTCCCATCCCATACGTTTTATGAAGAACAAAGAGACATCTCTCCATTCATTTCTGAATACAAAACGCATTAAATCCAATAACATATTGAAACTAGTCCAACAGCTCAGTATATCAAACACAATAAATCTAAAGGCGGTGAAATGAACCCATATAAAACGCATTAAACAGAGCTTAACTCTTGTACTGTAGGATTTGCATCGAGATAGATAGCTTTACGGCACGCTCTATGCAAGTTGACGTGTTGTTTAATTGTGTTCTATATTCATTTTCTGTAAGTATTTAGGAAGGACACACGACACGACACGGGTTAGGCAGTCATATACAAGGACTCAGGGATATCGCCGCGCAACCCGTTACCATGGGTTCAGTACATAATTCAGTACCTGTATTGAGAATTTTCGCCGGTTGTTAAAAAAGAAATTAGCTGTTCCAAATGTTACATTTTGACCACGTAGGTATTGTAATTTTCTATGAAACAGCTGATAATTTTGTTTTGGTAACCTCAGACAGCAGAGCAGTACAGGCAGCCCGGCTACAGACATCATAAATATGTATCCAGGAGACTTGGAAAATAAACATAATTGGAAGTAGAACTTAGAATTATCTAGGGCTTAGACCCTATTCTTTCTAGCAGATTCCTGGTAGTTGAATCAAGGTGAAGAGTGGACGTAGGATAGGGACTAATAATGATCAGACCTCTAGTAAGTATATCTACCTAGGCATGATAATTATGTAGACATAATGTGTTCATTGTGTAGGCACACCACAAAACCCGAGTTTTATTCGAGATGTTTATCAGATCAACATCCTGCAGTAACATTCCTAATTTATTCATCCCTTTGTTATCTGGGAAACAATATAATAGGGCTGCAACTTTTCGTGACTTTAAAAAACTACCTACTTACCAAAGAAATACCTTTCCCTTTACTGAACCTCTGTCAATTTAATATCTACAGCCAAATATATAAGAGATTTCAATTGACTTTTCCCTTTAACCACGATAAAATATTTAATAGGTGACCTACGCATACACTGCAGTATGCCTAACTTACCGGGTTTTTCAACCAAGGGGTACTTTACCTCGGGGAGTTCATTGACTGTGTTAACTGCTAAGAATGCAGATATTTTCCTTAAAAGATAAAGTCAACCTGCCGACTGTGGCCCACTTGAACTTTTATTCACTATATTTTATTCACGATACTAAGTACCGTGAATAAAATAAGGTAATTATTTTTAGGGTTTCTACACTTGCCACAATACTAAAGCGTGTTTTCGTTTATCTATAGTATAATAATATTAATATGAGGTAAAAGGAAAGTGGTACATACATACAAAAGTCGATGCTTCCTTTACGTCAAGACAAAACTTAGTCATCATTCAACAACCACAAATTACTAAAAATAGCTGAAACACCCAGTTAGGTAAGTTTCCCACAAACTATGTAAAAATACCACTATACTTAGCCACTTTAAAATCTACAAAAAAGTAATTCTTGTAAAAATGGTTCACTTAGAACATAAAATCATCTGAATTGTAACAAGTCACGGTCGTACAGAACTTCACAAATAAGTAATATCGTGGTAGCAACCTTACGAACACCGGATGCTGCTGATTCCTCTGGTTAAGAAGCATTGTTACTCTAAATATAGAACTGATCTGTCACACTGCATGACGTTGTTTTGTGATGATATGAAAGATGCTGTATCCTATGTATGTATGTTTCCGCATCAAATACAAGCTTTCCTTATGCCAATCACACATAGGCACTGTTCAGATAGACGTTATTGATGACTGATTGGGCAAATCTCGCTTCCTCTACGGCTTTGAACTGATTTTTGGGGTTATTAGTCGATTCGCACGAATTTACTCGAACGAATTAGCTCATTTTGAATTTTAAGCAATAAAGTAGTTATAGGAAGAAGGACACTAGCGCACAGAAGTGATAAATAAAACTTCGATATTATAAAACGTATACTTTTTTCTTAACTTCATTGCATAAAATTCAAGGTATTTTAAAAGTGACGATTCGCCTGATTCGGGCGTGTAAATTCGTGCGAATCGACTAAAAACTAGATTTTTGGTGAAATAATACTCGAGTGGTATTTTAACACAACGTTGATTTTTTAGGCTAACCCTGTTAATTTAATTACCTTCTAACCTAGCACTGTTCATAAACGCTCATGAATACCAATCAAATGAACAGTGTTTCTGCATTATCTCATTACTCATTAGATTCACGATACAGTTGACTTTACTGAGATTGCTAGTTCAGGAAGGATCATGGGAACTTTTTTTCTTTTAAATCTGGGGGCAATTCTTGTAATTTTAAGAACGTTCAGTCTGATCTCCAGTCTTAATCTGTTAAAAATACCTCTAATTTTCCTACTTTTTTGACAAGTTTTTGACATTGATTGTCGCTAGATTTTGAACGTTTTAACAACGGGAATTGGCTCTGGTAGTGTACTCATCTAAATACTCATTACAACCTAACTGTGTCGGTTTTACGAACCCCGATGCATTTGGGTAAATTTAGACATCAAAATGACATAAAAATCTCATATATGGGTTTTTCCAATTAGGGATAAATGAGATTTTTATAATATGGAAATAAAGAACCGAAGATTACCTAATAGGTAACTAGATATATAAGCAATGAAGCAAGCCTAGTGCATGCACCACATAGCGACTGGTAATTAAAAATCAATACGACCCTAGCAGGTATTGATATACTCGTATTGATGCTATGCGTTCAAACAAGCAGCAGTCATGGATGCCTGTATTTCACATGCATAGCATGTTATTACTGCTGGGACACAAGCCTCCTTTTGTCTCTTTGTGTTTGTGGGTGTCGGTATGTAAAGATGGTCACCCATCTTTACATAACCTGTGCGGCTGTTATTATTTAGCCACGGGCCCCTCATCTGTATACCAACATTATAATCCAATAAATGAGTTCTATTTCTTTTTCTCTAGGTATGTACTCCGTAGATCTGCAGGTCAATTTCCGTAATTAGAAACATTCAAAATCTAGTAGCAATCTCATCTCAGTGACATTCAATGTCAAAAACTTGTCAAAAATGTAGGGAAATTAGAGGTATTTCTGACAGATCAGACTGAACGTTCTTAAAATTACGAGAATTGCCCCTCTGCTGAAAATCAATTTTTAGTTATGTGTACTTAAGGTATGTTCAGATCGGCACACGGTACTACCCCATTATCAATCATCAATAAATATTGATGACATGTTTATTTAACCTTAAAGTCAAATGTTCGAGGGTCAATGATGATACTAATCGTCGGTAAATACAGGCTTATCAGTGATAGCCTGAGCCCTGGAAGCAGTCTATGATAGCGGCCTATTTATTAGAATGTTATCGCTTTCTTTTAAATCTTGGATTAATTTATTAAGTAAATAAGTCGTAAATCATAATTGCAGCAGTATCAGTAATTAATTTGTTTTCATTAGCTTTGATTTTTATTGGCTTCGTCATCGAGAGAAGACTGCATTATATTTTTGTGTGATTAAGAACGAGTTTTCCGTTATTTTCCCACAGCTGGCCTCCTTACCCCCGTTCTTCTATTTGACAATATTTAATTAATTACTGATTTTGCCATGTTTTGCCTTGAAGACAAAAGAAAAAAATGCTATAAAGGCAGGTAACTTCGATAAGTTTGTAACTTTTTTTGCAAATGTAAGTATATTAAGTAAGAGGGGCCCATGGCTAAATAATAACAGCCGCACAGGTCGATCGATCAGGTTAAGCTACGCTTGCCGCGGTTGGTCTGTGGATGGGTGACCATCTTTACATACCGAGACCCCTCCGTGCTTCGGAAAGCACGTTAAGCCGTTGGTCCCGGCTGTCATCCGTGGATCTTTGACAGTCGTTACGGGTAGTCAGAAGCCCGAAAGTCTGACAACCAGTCTTACCTAGGGGTATCGTATAACCCAGTAACTGGGTTGTGGAGGTCAGATAGGCAGTCGCTCCATGTAAAATACTGGTATTCAGCTGCATCCGGTTAGACTGGAAGCCGACCCCAACATAGTTGGGAAAAGGCTAGGCAGATGATGAAGTATATTAAGTAAGAATAAGAGCAATGATGGCCTGGTGGAAACGACCGCGACTTACGAGTTGTAGGTCGTACGTTCGAACACAGGCAGGGACATTACTTTATGTAAATTATTTCATCATCACTGCTCTCAAAACGGTGAAGGAAAAACATCGTGAAGAAACCGGCGGCTTCTTCGAAAAAGTAGTCGAAAACGTGACATCTACCAACCCGCGCTAGGCTTACAGTACGTAGTGGATTACAGCCCACTCCTTCTCACAGAGAGGAGGCCTGTGTCCCAGCAGTGGGAACATTCATCATCATCTGCCTGCCTTTTCCCAACTATGTTGGGGTCGGCTTCCAGTCTAACCGGATGCAGCTGAATACCAGTATTTTACATGGAGCGACTGCCTATCTGACCTCCACAACACAGTTACTGGGTAATACGATACCCCTAGGTGAGACTGGTTGTCAGATTTTTCGGCCTTCTGACTACCCGTAACGACTGTCAAAGATCTACGAATGACAGCCGGGACCAACGACTTAACGTGCTTTCCGAGGCACGGAGGGGTCTCGGTATGTAAAGATGGTCACCCATCCACAGACCAACCGCGGCAAGCGTAGCTTAACCTGATCGATCGACCTGTGCAGCTGTTATTATTTAGCCACGGGCCCCTCAGTGGGAACATTATAGGATGATAATCATCCAGTAAGTATATGAGACTTTTAAGTTTTTATTTTCATTAAACACACAATACCAGTTTCTGTATAAGTAGGTAACCTACTTGCGGATCTATCCATCCGTTCTCTTTTCATCTGATATCCAAGCAAATGCAATAAAACCCTCCTTGTCCCATCTTAAAGATGAAAGGCATTTCATATTAAATAAAACAAAAGAAATGCTATGACGCAGGTACCCACGCGGCGACGTCACGTCCTGCGTATCTACAGTAATTTATCTGGCAATGATAAACTCGATCTTTATTTAAGTTAAATATTGCACTTCTTTTTGATAATATCTGTGTAATAATGAATGCAGATTATTATGGAATAAACTTTTTCCAAATAAAACAACCTAGCAAAAATAACTTTCGGAAACAGTTGTGTTTGGTTTTGTATTTTCGTTTTTGCCACCGACTTTCGACTTTTCGACCAACCGTTTTTTTTTTTCTAAATTTGTCGGATTGGTCCACAATTGATAAAAATATCGATGAGCATACATAAATGCGAAAGGGAATATTTGAATCCAAGGGGCATTTTGAGAAAGGGACATTCTGATATGAGCCTGAACGATAAATACATAAAGGAGAACATAGAACCTCCTCCTTTTTTTTTTAATTCTGATAAAAATCGTGTACAATACTTACGTTCATACATTTTACAAATTTAGCGAAGCCCGTGAATATGACATGTCATAATGAACTTTCATTTAAAGTAAGAAATATTTTCAACTTCATTTCTTGTCTTTATGGAAACCGGTCCTTCAATAATCGGTTGCAAGACCGTCTCCTTCACAGATGACGACTTGATGAATGCGGTTGCACTATAGGAGACTGGTTATGGTAGTACCAAGTTTGGTACATATACATATCATCATCTGCCTAGCCTTTTCCCAACTACGTTGGGGTCGGCTTCCAGTCTAACCGGATGCAGCTGAATACCAGTATTTTACATGGAGCGACTGCATATCTGACCTCCACAACCCAGTTACGGGGTAATACGATACCCCATGGTAAGATTGGTTGTCCGACTTTCGGGCTTCTGACAACAGTGACTACCCGTAGCGACTGTCAAAGATCCAGAAATGACTGCCGTGACCAACGGCTTAACGTGCTTTCCGAGGCACGGAGGGGTCTCGGTATGTAAAGATGATCACCCATCCACAGCCCAACCGCGGCAAGCGTAGCTTAACCTGATCGATCGACCTGTGCGACTGTTATTATATATTTATCCACGGGCCCCTCATAAACCAACCTAACAACCTGTTACCATAAATTCATTCTCTAGATAGCGTAGAAATATTTGGTCGGTTATCAAACCTAAGGTGGAAGAGAATTGGGTGAACAGACGGTAGATAAAAAGACGGAAAATTAATCAATTAAAAATTAAATATTATTAATTAAGAAGAAATCAGCAGTTTTATTCAAGAAAAATTGAGCTAATCCCATATATTCAAGGTAGAAAGGTGTTTAGATGACTTTTAGATAAAGTTTACATGAAATACGAATAAAGGACTCCATTTACTTCTATTTCTAGTAAACTTTCACAGTAGTACAGTACAACTTTCATAGTAGAAAGTAATCTGAAACGTAAACTTTGACCCCTCCACCCACCAAATACATGTGGGTGTATTACAAAAAGGAGTGCTATCTCGTAATGACGTTACTAAACCGCTTTCTATCCAAAATAAACCTTGACGTCCGATGGATAAAGTCCAAAATTATGTAACATTGTACATACCAACAATGAAGATAACAAGTTACTCTTCCTCTAAGGGCCGGCGCTCACTGCCGGCATGGCACGGCATGGCACGGCAAAGGATTTTATTACTAATCAAGTTATTTTTAATCTTATTTCAATGAATTTAGAATTCATGTTACTTTATTTCTATACCACGATGCCACGACGCGCCGCGGCATGCCGTGGCATCTCGCAGCATGACGGGACGCGCCGCGGCATACTGCGGCATGCCGCGGCGCGCCATTGCATCCCGCAAGACGTAATGGGTCACTTTGTGTCGAGGAATTATGATTGTTAAGTTAGTTGAAATATGGTTGAAACTTGCGCAGTGGTCATTTCAGTTAATGTGGTCCGGTCGGTGCGCGGGGGCAAGGGAGGGAAAAGACGTGCGCGCGCGTTTTTTTGTCCCTCACGCTGACCGAGCGCGGCAAGAGATTAGCACGTGCGTGTACACGATATTGTAATGCCGCGCGATGCCAGGGCATGCCACGAGATGCCACGGCATGCCGCGCGATGGCTCGGCATGCCGCGGGATGCCGTAGCGCAACCTGCCGTGCCATGCCGGCAGTGAGCGCCGGCCCTTATCTGACGGGGGCGCAGTCAAAACACTTCATAGGTTAAAGATAAGTATGTACCTACTGGCCAAAGCTGCGATACAGTTCTCTAACTGCCGTGCGATTCTGTAACCATCTCACCGAGAAAGCTTGGGTGAAGTGAGCGTGGAGTGAGCTGTCATCCGCTAGGGATTAGTGCTCACTTCACTTATGATTTCACGGTGAGATTTTTACGGAATTGACCGGCTGATGATAGGTGCAGAACTTAGGTCTGTTCCAAAAGTATCGGACGAAAATGTAAACAAAACTTGCTCAGGTTTTTATATGCAATTAATCACTAAAGGAAATTAGTAACACATTCATCTGTATTAAGAACGTTTCAACGTCATATTTCACCAGTTCTTATATATACATATATCTATCTATCTTGTATATATCTATTCTATACTCCTTGCAATGACCTAAAATACCCCAATATGTATAAGACAGGTTTGAATCAAGTGGAACGTGGTCTGAGCTCTGACGTCATTTACGCAGAATTGTGCGTAACTGGTTGGACACACCTCCGAGGCAGAATGTGGTTTTAAAACGCAGCAACACCGTTCTTGGTGCCTGTCAAGTGAACGTGATGAAATTGGTGACGTGTTCTTGAAATTCATTGATATAATCATTTGACGCTTTGATCCTCAGGTCCTTGTATGTGCATTTGACCCTTAGGTTCTTGTATGTGCACAATTGCACGTAGTACGTATGTAGATTCAGCTACTATTTAAAAATGGGGAGACCATTCCTAAACCTATATATACAAGGTGTAACTTAAATAAAGCACAACCTCATAAGAGGTCATTGTAATCATCATTATGAACAACTTTTACTATGGGAACAAACCTCGAAATCGCAAAAAAAAATCGCTGTTCCCTACATTTATTTATTTAATCTTTTCGCACACAAAAAGGTACAAAGGCGGCGGGGGGCATTTATGTTCACATAACTCGTCAAAATGTAGGGAACAGCTGACTTTTATTTTCGCTGTGTTTACATTACCTAACACCTGCCGGTCGATTCTGTAAAAATCACACCGTGAATTCATAAGTGAAGTGAGCACTTAATAGTGTTAGTCCACTTCACTCAAGCTTCCACTGTGAGATGGTTACAGAATCGCACGGCTCAGCCCAATGTCATAAAACTTTACAAACCTACAATTTCACAAAATTGTACAATTTTCCATAGAAAAAGTTATCAATCTTGTCAAATTGTATGCTCGTAAAGTTTCTGATATAGGGCTCTGTACCTAGTACTTGTCGGTACCATACTCCAAAATTACCTAAGCAATATGATACTTTCAAGTATGCAAGTTAAAATAAATCGTTCGTAAAGGCCTTCCCCAAATCCTTCCAGGAACTCTTATACTCTTCTCTCTTATTAGGGCACTTACGACAATTTATTAAGTACAATAAAGGCTCTGAATGTTTTTTGTATTAAAAAAAAACACTTAAAATACTGTATTTTGTATTTCAAATATACGAGATGAAAATATTTTGTCATCATCATCTGCTTAGCCTTTTCCCAACTATGTTGGGGTCGGCTTCCAGTCTAACCGGATGCAGCTGAATACCAGTATTTTACATGGAGCGACTGCCTATCTGACCTCCGTAACCCAGTTACTGGGTAATACGATACCCCTAGGTAAGACTGGTTGTCAGACTTTCGGGCTTCTGACTACCCGTAACGACTGTCAGAGATCTAAGAATGACAGCCGGGAGCAACGGCTTAACGTGCTTTCCGAGGCACGGAGGGGCCTCGGTATGTAAAGATGGACACCCATCCACAGACCAACCGCGGCAAGTGTAGCTTAACCTGATCGATCGACCTGTGCGGCTGTTATTATTTAGCCACGGGCCCCTCTGATGAAAATATTTTGTATATCGTATTTTAAATACATGCCCAGTATCTTTTAATTCTTTATATCAGACATGAGTCCA
The DNA here is from genome assembly GCA_949629135.1 of Eremobia ochroleuca. Classification (NCBI taxonomy): domain Eukaryota; kingdom Metazoa; phylum Arthropoda; class Insecta; order Lepidoptera; family Noctuidae; genus Eremobia; species Eremobia ochroleuca. The sequence goes on along the minus strand of OX451400.1, from coordinate 17,768,720 downwards.
TTACAAAATAACAAAGGAGATAATAGTTACTTCAAAAATATCAACTGGTATGGATTCTTACCCAGCGGAGGCGGTCTCTTTTCTTATTATGGCGTCAAAATCGTTGCTTGATACGTTCGAAATATTTGTCTGCTCAACAACGTAAATAACGGAATTAATGTTGTTGAACTATCAAAATGAAACCATTGCTACTTTGTGTTACGCATTTACCCCACTGGCCAGTTTCGTTGGACTATGTATGTTAATTAAATGAATTGTTTTGAATGAATGCAAATCAAGGAGTTATTTGCTATTTTCGGTGGGAATTTCCTGTACGAGCATGTTACTATGATTTGCAAATATTAAAATTTGTTTTGCATACAGTAGGTAGAGCTAAGTATGTGGTATCTGCTGAACATAATATTGGTGTTGGTTATTAGTCATTTCTAAGTTTATTCTTTACGATGATCGAGGTAAGTTTACTGGTATTTTTTTTTACCTTTTAGATTTATTGCCTTTAAACTATCTCCTCCTATCTTGTAAAAGTCAAGGTCATATCATTTAAGTACCTCTGTCAAAAGGCACTTTTGAACGCAAACATTAAAAAAAATATATAATCACTATTTGCCCCGTTCCAAAAGGTAGTTTCATGAAGACTGGGCAAGTAGGTATAATATTTTGTATAAGTAGATACATTAATTATAAAATTATATGTAAAGACATAATTTTCTTGTGATTCGGTAAGTATTTAATTAATGTTCCTACATACTGAATAGTTATAAGATTTCTCTATTCATCAATTAATTAAATAACAAGCAAAAGTAAACATAACACGTGCAAAGAACACGCGGTATTTTGTTAGAAACGCTTCAGCATCACAAAATTGACACGAATAATTTACCGAATTAAGCAATGATTTCCATTTTCTAGTGAACTGCGTACATTTTCAAGTACTTATGAAGCAACGTGATTTGCTTAAAATTCGTATATTATAATTTCCTTTACAGTTTAAAAACACAAACTTTCAGACCTGCTTACGTGATACGTGACCGAACTGACGAAATTCAACCTTAAATACGACTTGCGTCACGAACCACCCCCAAACCTTTGACCTTATCTTGACATTACTTAAAAACCACTTACTTTTTTCTCCAACAACCCGATCGTCTCCCCTGGTTCCATCACTTTTTTATCTTCAGCCATTTTCGTGATTTTCTCACAGAGAAATTATTTAAGTTATTATTCGTAATTCCTTTCGGGGAATGTTTGGTTGCCGCTCGCGTGGATGAATAGAGACTGTCAGTTACCCCACAGTCGACGCATGCGCGTTTGCGATTCGCTCCCGGACCCCTATTTTGCGTGGTCAGTGACAACGGCCCGCGTTGTGCGCGGGTTCCGCTCAATTTTATACGTTTTCTGCTGGGGTTAGAGTTTATTTCTGATTGTGTTTTTCTGGTTTAAGAAATTAATAGTACGTTCATTCATCTAAAATTACATCACGTATACGACCGCTTTAATCCGATTTGAAGATACGCCAAGCTATACAGATTTTTACGATATTTAAGTGGTATTTCAACATCTGTAAAAAAAATCCTCGTTGAATCGTCATTCGTCTGATACATGTTATAGGAAGACTGTATGTGACGTAAATCACTACAATTTATGAGTAATAGTTACTTATGTATGTTTTATGAAAGTTTTTCGTCTTCAACCCTTCCAAAGGCGTATATCCATATGATAGGTAATTAAAATATTTCTATACAACGTGTAACGTTAAATGCGCAAAACCTCAGACACCCCAACTGATTTTTAATTCAATTGACCTATTTCAGGGAGAAAATAATTAATTACTTAAAAAAATTGTAAAGGTTGTATGTGCTGTTTTAGTTTCTTGCGTCTGCGACGACGCTTTACCGAGGGAGGAGTCGTCACCGGGCCGCTGCGCCGCGCTGACATTGGCTTGCTTGACCTATTAATAAATAGACACGGCAACGTTTTTAACGAAGATTTTTTTGAAAAATGTGACCTATATTAAAAAGTGGTTCAATTAATTCTGCTCGTTATTCTGATAAAACTATTTTCAGGTTTTACGCATTTAACGTTACACGTTGTATAAGAGTCCCGGAAGATTTTAGTAAGTATGTATACATGAAAAAAAAAAAAAATTAAAGCGATAAATTCAATTTGAGAGAATACGCGTTATCCTGCACCCTAAGTGCGTAACACACAATCGATCACAATCTTTTTGAAGGATATTGCTAATCCATTGCTTCATATGTTCGAAAAAATTGTCTGTTCAACAACGTAAATAACGCAATGAATGTTGTTTAACTGAACGAAATGACAGCCATCTACTGATAGTGTACGCAAGTACTTGGCTCACTCGCTCTCATCAATCCTCATATTTTGCGGAAAAATCTTTAGTTGACACCGAGTTGCTAATTTGTTGTTGATGCTAACCTACATGTCTTGTACAGACGCCAGCACATCAGGCTACCCGAAACTGTCAAATTTTCCCAATCAACTTTAAGCCTTATGCTTTAGTGATAAAGTTGAAAATCTATTAAAGAAATTTGACAGATTGTAGTAGCTTGATGTGCTGGCGTCTGTACATTTTGATTAAGCATTATCACTTAACTAGCTTCTGTCCGCGTCTTTGTCCGCATGAAACTTGTCCCCCGGATCATCGCATCGCCTGCACGAGCTATTACTACTTCGTTTTCACTTAGTGTTCTTTCTGACTTTCTTTCGTTTTGCTCGGCCTCTAAAAGTCCTAGCGCGATGTTAAATAGCCTATAACTATAGCCTTCCTCAAGAATTGGGCCATTAGATGCAAAAATACTTTTTAAAATCCAACTGGTACGCCCAGAGATTAGCGCGTTCAAAGAGACACTCTTTCTTAGCAGAAAATGCGACAAAAAAGATTAACCCGTGAGAAGGCGCGCCTAATTTTCTTACACGAGTAGGCGCGTGCGAGCAAATTGCTCACACTATCATAAATGTTTATATTTTTAGTGTTTCTATATTTATTGGCTTATAATGTATTTAAATAAATAACACAAGGTTTAGTAAGTAAGAAAACAATTATTTTAATCAAAACTATTAAACATAATAGCAACTTCTAACGCAAATAACAAAACAACCTAGTATTAATTAATTTTTTTGGCACGTTTCATAAAAATCACAATAAAAACTGTTCCATAACAAAAACTAAAAAGTGTTATTCATCCATTAAATCTACACTAATGTGCCTCTCGAAACACACTGAACACATGTATTTTACATGTTCGGTGCAAAGTAATTGCTGGGCGCGTGATGAGCAAATTGCCGCACGTTGGTACACGGCCTCCACAAACGCCTTGCTGCGCGGTCGCAACGCCAGAACGCCACTGAGCGGATCGAGAATTGCGTCAGGGGAGAGGGGGTGAATATTTAGGAAGGTGCTTGAATTACTTGAAGTGCTTGAATTGGTGTGGCATGGGAAAGACAAAAAATTTTTGAATTAGATTTTTGTGTGAGCAAATTGCTCATAGCGCGCCTTCTAACGGGTTAAGTAGGTAGTAGGTCAGACCCTACCTACCTACTTATTATATGTATTGTGCTTAAGTTTCTTAAGTACCTATACGTAATCCCTTTTGTCGCCTTTGGCAAATGGACAGACGTTTACAAAATAACCCTTCTGGCCAAACGCGGCGATTGTGGCAACTTCAAGTCTTTGTCCACTCAATTAGGGATGCCTGTTTACCCAACCGTTTAGGTATGTTTGATAAGGAATTCTAACAAACGCGTAAAACCAGCCAGTAGATAATATTGTGTGCATTAATCTGAGCAGAACAGACAGTAAACATATCAGTAGCTTATCAAAAACATACAATTATATTGGTGAAAGCTTTCGTTGTCATGCAAACGAGCTTCTAGTTGTTTCAAAGGCTCATGTGTTGTTAACAGTGCCGGAAAGAGATGCTATCGTCCTCTGTATGTCGTCCTGCTACATCTCTTTCGCACACTTAAGTAAGATTAAAATAAAACTGCTACAAGTTTGTAGGCACTTGTTGGTACTTTGTTTAGAAGGAAGAGGTGAGATTCGAGATATTCAACTATGTGCCAATTTCCGTTTTCCTCTCTCTTAGTACAACTACGCTCGATAGATGGCGTTTGTCACGCCGCCCACTGTCTAGTTGACTCGCGCTATGTAGCTATGTTTGTGTATATGCCACGAAGAAATCTTCGGTACTTATAATTATTAATACATTGATTAATTTTTGAATTTTTTAATCTGGCTTATATAAGTCTCTGATATCAAACTCGCGAGGGGTTCGTGGCTAAATAATAACAGCCGCACAGGCCGATCGATCAGGTGACCATCTGTACATACCGAAACCTCTCCGTGCCTTGGAAAGCACGTTAAGCCGTTGGTCCCGGCTATCATTCGTAGATCTTTGGCAGTCGTTACGGGTAGTCAGAAGCCTGAAAGTCTGACAACCAGTCTTACCAAGGAGTCTCGTATTACCCAGTAACTAGGTTTTGGAGGTCAGATAGGCAGTCACTGCATGTAAAATACCGGCCGATCGATTCTGGAAAAATCTCACTGTGATAACTAAGGTGAAGTGAGCTGTGAGTCATGCTGATGCTAGGGATTGACACTATTGATGACTCACTCCATGCTCACTTCACCCAAGTTTTCACAGTGAGATGGTCACAGAATCGCACGGCAGTATCCAGCTGCATGGAGAAACCTAGGCAGATGATTCGGGCCAAGTTTTAAGTTTATAGATCCAAGGTTTTTCATATACCTAAACCGTATCCGCTCTTGGCACGCCCCATATTGGGGTAGAATTTTGAAAAATCATTTGTGCCGTTTCAAATGCTTGACTTTAAGATTATTCAAAATGCATGGAACAGCAATTTTTGTTTAAATAACCGACTAAAGATTTCATTGTTACAGTTTGCGGTGTCCCTGCTCGCCTGAATATTGTAGATGACTTTATAATCAATTCAATGGTTTAATCTGTTAAGTAAATAACCCAACCAACTTAAATATCCGTATATTCAAATCCCTTAGCAGTTGTATGAAATGGCTTTAGGACGGCAATTTGACGTGAGGTTTCAATTTGCTTAACAAACCCTGATGACTGTAGGGTACAGACGCCAGCACATCAAGCTACGAGTACTACAATCTGTCAAGTCAAATATCTTTAATCGTTTTTCAACTTTATTGCTAAAGTATAAGTTTCAAAGTTTATTGGGAAAATTGACAGTTTCGGGTAGTTTGATGTGCTGGCGTCTGTACATGATTTATTTTGTTCGGGTATATATATATATACCTGAACAAAATAAATTCGGGTATATACATAAAGACGCAGGTTCCCGGTAAAGACAAGCCGGTACCGATCGGTAAAACGTCGTTTTAACAATACCTACTGTAGTATAGATCACAGTATTGTTAAAACGACGTTTAGGATTCCACATGATCTATTAAAAGGCCAACGAGACGGTCTTTTAACATATCATGCGGAATCCTAAACGCATTCCATTATTCTGTGAACTGTTCTATCAATTCTGCGGGAGCTTGAGAAACCAAGCGATAACCTCCCGACATTGGATCTTTATCAAGAACCGACTTGCCGACACCGTGACAGATAAATAAATGTTTTATTTTATGATTTAACACCATTATTATAAATATCTAATTTATCATATAAGTACTACTACTACCTAGGATCCCAAATTACTTGAACTATCGACTTAGGTTATCGCTGTCCACGAGATTTTCCCTAAACACAGTGGCTACAATGAATGATAATGCTCTAGCAGGGTAATTGCGTAACACACTATCAGTAGCAATGGGTTTCATTTTGACAGATGAACAATATTCATTGCGTTATTGACGTTGTTGAGCAGACACACTTTTCCAACATATGGAGCAATGGATTAGCAAAATGATCAAATTGAGAGTAATTGTGTGTTACGCGAAGTTATCAGGAATTAAATTATCCGGAAAAGTAAGCAAAATGAAGTGGCAGTGGGCTGGCCATGTCTGTCGAAGAGCCGATGGCCGGTGGAGCAGACGAGTCCTGGAGTGGAGACCGCGTATCGGCAAGCGTAGTGTGGGACGCCCCCCAGCTAGATGGACGGACGACCTAAAGAAGGTGGCTGGGGTAGACTGGATGGGGAAGGCGGAGGACAGGGTTTTGTGGCGCAGTCTGGGAGAGGCCTATGTCCAGCAGTGGACTGCGATAGGCTGAGTTGTGTGTTACGCAATTAGGGTGCTGGACACGGTACGTACTGTTAGGAGGTTCCTCTCTCTGGAGCCAGGGGCGTAGCTACTACGCGGTATTAGCTGCATCAATGACACGGGCCCCCCAAGCGTAGTCCAATTCCCAATTTATTAAGTAAAATCGCACAGAAAATCTAACCTATCCAAGTCAGGATGCTCCATTATTCCAGCTCGATCAGCTCGCTCATACATTTTGTTATTAGAATCACAATTATAGCTCAAAATCAAAAAATCAAAATCAAAAGTCATTTATTCAAACTAGGCTGAGAATCAGCACTTTTCGAACGTCAAAATTACAAAAGACAGTCCCCCAAAACGCCCGCCCTTCACCACTTCCTAGTGCTTTCGCTGGGAAGAAGAAGCTTAACTTAGTGTCCCAGTCAGGATGCTCCTTGTTCCTAGCTGAACTCGGTCGCTCTTGCATTACAATAAAAACTTATCTCGATCCAGAATGCTCGAACTTTCGAGCTGCGCTTGCTCTTCGATGAAACCGGATCAGACATTCATCGCTTAGCTCTCAATGCATTATCTTAAGGGCCAGCGCAGACGACGGACATTTGTCCGCGGACTTTTTCGTCCGCCAAAATAGAGCGCTTACAACTGCATCAAGTAACGTACACGAGGCGGACTTTTTGTCCGTGGTATTTTTAGTCCCTCGTGTGCGTTACTTGATGCAGTTGTAAGCGCTCTATTTTGGCGGACGAAAAAGTCCGCGGACAAATGTCCGTCGTCTGCGCTGGCTCTTAAAAGATCACGAGATGACCTGAGCTGAAGCTTAACCTGAAGGTTATTTTGTCTTTTTTAGATATTTTCTTATATTTTTTTTCCAGGACGCCCCCCTTCTACATCTATATATTATTTGTTATTAAGAATTCACAATATCTGTTGCGGCACATATAAAGTGAAGTGTATTCCTTGAGTTTAAGAAACTTTTTAATACGCTATATATTTTTCAAGTTACACGGGGGCCGTACTGAAAACTTTTGGCTGGCACGGCCCCCTTTTTTTGCATATTTCTTCAAAAGTACAGAGGTATGTACATTGAAAAAGAAACAGGTACATATACTCCTAGAGGCGAGTACATTACATTGGTGCACACCTAAAACGCATATTCTGGGGGGCCTTGCAGGGCAAACGCGCATAGCTGTCCGGATATTCAAATCATAAATGATGTAATTAATCAAGTCATTCCGTGACAGTTGTATGAAATGACTATAACACGGCCATCTAGTGTGTCAGTTTAATATACAATTAATTACCTTAACTACTTACCTACTTAGGTATTGTTGATTTCTACCCTGGCAACTACATATTTAAAGATAATTGAATCTTTCCAACACCTAAGATAACCCCTGGAAATGAGTTAATTAAAAAGCAGAGAATACGATTCATATAAGTTTATTTTACAATTAAATTACATGATAATTACTTTCGTACTGTATTGGGGCCGAATTATTCATACTTGCTAACAATTTATTTACATTGCGAATAACAATACTTTATAAACTATTGAGATGGCATTATTTATAATTAGTAATATCAGTCCTCATCACAACTGTAATTGAATTCGGATGGGGGCTCATTGGAGCGTGTGCGAACATATTATTGGGTTGTGGTATTGCCAACCCAATTTTCGCAGTCCAGCTGCGTTGGAGCTGTTGATAGATGTGTCACAGTTGCTCGGATTGGCAGACGCACTCAAGGGGTTTCATTTATAAACGTTGCTTAAAGTCTACAAATGATTAACGACTGTTTGACCATACATTTTTGACGTTTAAACGTCTCTTAGCTTTAAGCAACGTTTAATAATGAAGGGGTATATATCTAGTGTTCCCTAGGAATAAACAATTTTAAGGAATTACTAAAACGGTTTCTTCGATACATAGTTTGTATTCATCTGTTCTGATTTTCTTATGGATATGTTTTCGAAAAAACCATTTCAGTGATTGGTTTTGATTATAATATTGAAGTGCCGCGCGTGCTGTATGTTGTCACCGTGACAACATACAGCTTGAAGTGAGCTGTCAATAGTGTCAATCCCTCGGGTGGGATGACACTGACAGGTCACTCCACGCTCACTTCACCTAAGTTATCACGGTAAGATGTTTACAGAATAGCAATGCAGGTGGAATGACAGCTTACTTCAAGCTCACACCAAAGTTGTCATGGTGAGATTTTCACAGAATAAACCGCCTGTTCATTCATACAAATTTTAAAAACAAGGTGTAACATGTCACGCAACGCTCTTGTTACAAATCAGCCTCCACCCTTACAATCAATATAGGAGCACACTAGTAATGATACGTTTACATTTTAATTTATTTTATAAACTTTTATTATTATCATAGAAGTAGAGAGGAGTAGTGTTATAAATAAATTAGTAAAAATCGTTTTGGCAAATCTTGACATAGCGTTATTGTAAAGATTGAAGTATAATTCACTAGTGTGCCCCTGCGCCTATTTAAAATTATCATTGATATTTTATGTTTGCTTTAAAATACCTACAAAATAATCAAATCTGATTTTATTAATTCAAGATTCATTGCATGTAATTAGGAGGCATTAAAATATTTTTTTAAATAATTTTCTGCGAGATTCTTAATTAAAATAGGTAGAAAAGGATGCAATATTATTAATTCTAGTTACACAATATTTTATAGCTAGTATTTGTCTGCGTTAAAACAGATTGATAAATGATATGAACTCGTTTTTACAAAAATTAAAATAGAATATAATTTTATTTTCTTACTTTCCATATTATTTTATATTTTGATAAAACTTACTTACAACCATTCAAAATAATATCTCTGTATAATATCTAGCAAACTTTTAGCATTTCCACATGCTATCTATTTCTAAACACCGCATAAATAAACATTTTCAAAGTTGCTATAATCATATACGGCATGATTTTTTTTACAGGCTCCAAATTTTTACAGGGTGTTCTACTCATGAATATGAACAACTTTTACTATGGAACCAACTATGAGATCATGAAAAAAAAAATCAGCAGTTTCATACATTTTGGTCAAATAGGCACTGAACTTTTGTATTAAACAGCTGATTTTGTTTTCGTGATTTCAGAGTTGGTCCAATAGTGAAAGTTGTTCATATTCACGAGTAGAACAGCCTGTAACAATTTGGAGCCTGTAAAAAAAAGCATCCAGTATATTCTGTTTATTGTTAGCCTCTCCCATTGCTGGACAAAGGCCTCCGCCAAATCCTTCCAGGAACTCTTTTCCCGCGCCACCTCGAACCTGTCCTCGCAGTACGCGTCGATCATATCGCCATATTTTTCGATGGACAGATGCGCCGCCTAGGCCGGCCCAGAAAGAGATGGCGAAATCATAAATTTATAAAATGTAAATCTTCAAAATATAGGACATACTACAACTTTTTATCAGAACAATACACGTTGAACTAACGTATATTGTTCTGATAAAAAGTTGTTAAATTATACGAATTCTTTACGATATTTTTTACATTAAACATACATATTTTATGTTAACATCTTTAAATTATCACCAACATATGGCAAGACATAATTACATTAGATTAGTTAATTTACTAGATTGTATAGATATAATACAATATATTATACCGTACTTGCGAAGTGGCTATTGTATTCTTGAGAAGCTTCTACAGACGCCAGCACATCAAGCTACCCGAAACTGCCAAATTTTCCCAATCAACTTTGAATCTCATGCTTTAGCGATAAAGTTGAAAATCTATTAAAGAAATTTGACAGATTGTAGTAGCTTGATGTGCTGGCGTCTGTAGAAAGAAAAACATGATTTCCTTTTTGCTAAATTTTGACTCATAATCTACCAAAATTGTATCTTGTAAGTAAGTTGATGAGTATACCTGTTTGGAATTTAGTCTCAGAATATTTTCAAGTGAAATCAAATCTGCAAGTCCTGAATGAATTTAATATTTATTGTAAAGTAAAACCATCTTTATTTACATGCACTGTAACTTTGAAACTTCCGTGCAAACGTGATCCATCGCTTTCTCCCTTTAACTAACTAAACATGATTTCACGTGCATGCAATTTGACAAAATATATAATAATATTATTATATAAATAATAGCTATAGATTATTCACTAACTCATTTAAATATTACTTATAATTATTTATCGAAACTCCCGATACTTCTATCGTTAACTATTAGGCCGGTTTGCTACTCGTTGATCGATTATTTAATTAGATAATACTATAATTACATAATACTATATATATTGCAGTGGCGTGCAGAAAAGTCAAGTTTTTAAGGTTTTTTTGTAGTTAACACAGATTTGTAGTACTGATGTCAGTATGTTACGAATTTATGCCGAATCGGTTGAAGATTTGAAGTTTCAAATTTAAGACCCTAATATAAAGAATTATTATCCAGTGTCACAAACAAAATGAGAGATTCGAATCAAGTTAATTATGTACAGACAATTTATGCATTCAATTAGCACAAATAATAATTGTGTAAACTTACCGGAAAAAAATATTTTTACCAGACTACGGCGCAACAAAGGAAGGGTATTGAGATTATGTATTCTCGTTCTCGGCTAAATTTCTGTGACTGTCCAATGCCGTAGGAAAATAATGAGAAAATTCCATTACCAAATGACTAACCAATTAATGAATCTACTTAAGTTTCGCCGCCCGCCACTACTCAATTAATGATTAAGGTATAATTGACATAGACTATACTAATTAATAGTTATTATTGCGTATTATACACAATTTATACTTTCGCCCCCCTTATATTTATATATATATATATTCGTCCCCCTTATAAGTTATGTATTTTAATTAGGTCCAAAGCGCAGAGTTTTATAATCTTGAAGATGTTTAATCTTCAGTAATAATATTTTACTTTGTGATAATATATTATGAGATAGTGTCGGATGATGTCATGGCGCCGATCGTTGCATAGCTGTTCTGCATCGCGGGTTAGGTTAGGTTAGAAAATGAAAGCGCTTTCCTTCTGGCTAGTCATAACTAGATACTTAATAATGATAATAATGCTTGTTATAGTAGATAAGAATTTATATAATTACTTTATGTGCCTTTTGCTACATAATAATGGTATCAAGTAGTGCAAATTCCTTTTTTTTTTAGCAATATCATAATCTTCATGGTAGGACAGATTTTTGAAAGTCCTTTGTAAATTAAAGGAAATCGTTTATTCCGTAAATTGGATTTTTTTTAAACGTTGCCCACACTAGGAATTTCTCCTGTATTGTGGATGCGTTTACAAACATTTAAACTCACATACATAAACAGGCAGACCCGGAACAACTACTTGTAGGTCATACAAATATTTGTTCCGTGCGGGAATCGAACCGGCAACACGCAGCGCAGCAGTCAATAGCTTAACCACTGCGCGAACCGTGTCGTCAATATTGGATTCACGTCATTAATAACATAAGCTAGATGGGACTCTTTCAGTAAACAAAACAAACAGTTTTTAGTTCTGCCGTTCAATCTTCCAACACTTGGGGTTTCTTTCTGGCATCACCAGGGTCCATTATTCATAGTTAAAACTACTAAAAATACAATTACAATTTAATAAATATAATTATTTTAACTATCATACACTATGAAATCGTATTGCTTTCACGCGCGTAAAGAATAATGTACAATTTCGTTATTTACTAAACATACATACGATATAAATATAATAATATAAGCATCCTTTTCTACCAACTTTAATTTTAGCGAAAGATTTTTAAAATAGATCGAATTTTATCAGAAAAATATGTTATTAACAATTTTAGGACCTGGGACATGAAATTTTGTAAAACTAAGAAAAATTATTTAAATAGAACATGGTTTTTAATAAGAAATACTGCTAATATCGCAATGACGCGAATTCATTTCGCAGTATTTCGAGTTGTAGTAAAAAAAATGTTAGTTTAATGATTATAAGTTAGGATACTATAATTCTAGAGTTAACTTATAGTATTGTTAAATATTTTTTAATAGAAACAGGTACGAAGATGGATAGTCTTGATGGGCTGCGGCTACGCATGCTACAACTAAAATACTCAACAAAAAGTACAAAGATATTAAATTGTAATAGTAAAACTGAAAAGATTTCCGATGCTTTTTACTGTTTGTCTTGGGTGTGTTGCATAAAATATTTATAAGCATGTGTAACCGCAGCGTTACATTACTTTCATATTTGCGACAATGTGCGCCTTGGGACGTTAGTGCTCGCGTGCTCTACTTATGTAGAACGCTTTTAATCTAAAGATTTTTGAAGGAAAGTTTCATGAATAGTTAAAAATGTGCTTTCATGTTCAAGAAGGCTTTATTATGAAACTAAATGAGGCACAAGGAATATGTAATGTAATGTAGAGGAATACTATGAGTGTGTCTGTAAGTGACCTTCAGTTTGAGCTCAAATTCTAGTAGTGCGTTCTACAATGGTAGAACGCGCGCCTACTGGACTGTTAATAAGCACTATTGAATACTTTTTTTTTTTATTTGATATCTGGCGAAATGTATAGTATACCCAGTACTATTATAGCTACATCTCAACCTAACCCTTTGGGGATTACAAGCTTGATGTATTTTTGTCATTCACTTTGGATTGTCACAGATATGAAAATAAATCAGAATAACCCAAAATTTTGCTGACACTACATTTAACATAGACTAAACATTTTGTCTGTAGGATAGCAATATAAATATCAGCAAAATAATGTTGTTGAATAATGTAATTACTCAGCTAAAGTTCTCGCACAACCGTTTATGTATAGAACTTCAAATGACTAATTCAAAACTAATGTGTATGATATGTTTGCTGCACGCACAAATAACATTATTTACAGTGATTTTAATTAATTAATTGAAAATCACTAATAAATTCGGAGACGATAGGTACTAAGCAGTCTCGTCATCGATTGCTGATAATCTTGTTTGAATACTTTATTTTTAATTTATTTACAGCTCGCTACGACCAGTCGTATTGAATTTTAATTCCATATAAATTCGAATCATACGCATTGAAAATAAACTATTAAAAATATTAAATATAAAAATCCTAATTTTATAACGATCAATCAAAATAACATCTAAATTCATTCCATTTACAGTTCGAAATTATATAAGATATTTAGAAATAACTTATATAAGCATATTTTATAAATAAAGGACACGATGTCACAGTACAAAACGAACATTTAAAACATTCTCTAAAAAATCGCTATGAAAATGATATAGATACTAAACAAATCCCTACCTACGAGATATTTTTTACAAGCAAGAGTTAGCTCGATGCTATAACTTTTAGCATTCAAAACCTCACTGACCGACAATGTAAAACGACTCAACTTCACTCACTTACAAAATTCCTCGTCGCACCAAATCGTTACTCAAGAATGTTATAGTTCTTTTTAATGTTGCCTGTAAGGGTGTTTTTATAAGCCTTGGCAAATTGTCTTACCAGCGTAAAAAAAGCAGTTATCTTGAACGCTTATTAGACTAGGCGTGGCAGTTGCTGTAACAAATCATGCGGGTAGGACAGTGATTATTTACTACGAAAACTCTAAAATGAGTCTCATGTCGTCTCGCTCTAACATTTTATGACCCCGACTGTCACGAAAGCTAACGTCTATACTGCAACGATGGTAATTTTAACCCCACTTTTTTCCTCGCATTCTTCCACTCAAACCCCATTTACTATAACGGAACTCTAAACGATAAAGCATCAACAATTTCCCAGAAACCATGAAAATTAAAAGTCCTTTTATATCATAACCTGACCGTGACGTCATCATCCAGGGTTGTGTCAACCTCGCAGCAAGAAGCTAACTCTTCGAAGGACATACCGTCGAGGGTTAGGGAGACGGCAGAAATGCTCTTGAATAGTGCTTCTGTGTCCAAATCTTCGGGGAGTTTTGTGAGGAACTGGGCAGCGGAAATGAAGTCCATGTCTTTTAGTTCCTCCTGGTAGAGATGGAGAACGCCTGTAAAGGGAAATAAGTAAATTGACTGTTAGAAAGTTCTGTTTTAAGAGGACAGTCATAATTACGGTAGACTATGTCAAGTTGAGTGTTGGTCATAATTGCGAACTGTTCCACCACTGTCCCAGTCTATCGACTTTAGATTGTTTTCAGATCAAATTTTAGCGATTGGAGTACTGCTTTAGGTCAACCAATAAACATATTATCTACCAGTAGTAGCTACTACTGAGTGGTTACTTGTGGGTGAGACATGACCGCTTTTAAAAACCTGGGGCTTTAGATGTCTAGTACAGTCCAATGCAAACTTTATGTCAGATCGTAACACTCGGCGAGTCGCTGCGCACACATTCCCGTGGCAGCGGGGAGAGGGGGAGGTACTGCGCAGCGTGTAGCGCACTTCACAGCCGCCGTACAGTTTGAATTAGGCTGTACTTGCAACGACAAAGGATTACTTTTGCGATCACCAATTTTTTTCGTTTTGAATATTACCTCAATTTCGAAAATAAAGTCATAATTTCAAGGAATAAATATGCACTACGGCGGGCTGGATTGATTGAGTGTACATTCGAACTATCTTATACTGCGATCAATGACTATGTTTCTTCTTCAACTTGTGGGCTTAGCACCTTTTGTATTGCTCTAGAATACTTAGATGATACAATAAACGTACCCAAAGCCGTGTTGAAGAGGAAGGTGTCTCCGTCCCGCAGGAACACGTCCCACACGCGGCAGGCGGCGTCGAGCGGCATGGCCTTGGCGAAGGCGGTGTACAGCCACTCCAGCAGGTACAGCTCCGGCGCCGGCGCCTCGCGCAGCGCCAGCTGGCGCCGCAGCAGCCTGCTGTACGCCTTCCACAGCCGCTGGACGTACCAAAACACACGATTTATTAACATTCTAAGGAAACTGGCATGACCTAGAACCAATCATTTGAAGGCGCATGCACTAACGCCACGCACTGGGCCGGCGTGGTAGATTACGACCCACTCCATTTCACAGAGAGGAGGCCTGCGTCCCAACACTATGGTCGATATAGGCTGATTACCAGCTCAAATATTGTGATAACATTTTTGCTATCACAATCTGAACTAGTCTTACAACTTGTCAATTTCGATTGTTGTTTACCTAAAGTATAGATGCCAAGAACTGCTCAATTCGAAGGCAATTTAACCCCCCCCCCCCTCCCTCCCTGTAATGAGTTATTGCAAACCTGAATATAATTTGTTCAGAATAAGCAACTGAATCGATTCCAATAATTTTTAAACCATGTTATATTTTGTCCCAAACTAATAATAAAATAATATAATGCGCACCAGGCGCGTGCGCACAGCGGACTGGAGGCGCGGGCGGCGCGGGGGCGCCGCGTGGTGTGAGCATATTTTTGTACGGACATCCAGGTAACATAAGCTTATAACTTTGTGATTTAACATGATACAGTTTTGAAATTTTGTACATAGATTCTTTACATAAAAATGACACGAGTTACTGGTTTCGGGTTTCGTACTAAAACCAATGTTGTATATAAGGCAACTAAAAAAAAAAACAAAACATATTCTACCCTATTTTAAATATACCTACCTCATTGCTTCCTGACGAAGGCATCCAAACCTATAAACCTTGGAGCATTTAACACACCTGCATAGTAGCTCCATCCCTAGTAAAGGCAGCCCTTAACACTGGTCCATCCAGCAAGTTGGCGAAACAGACGAACGCTTGAGGCGCTTCCATGTTGAGGATCAGCACTGCTGCTATGAATGACATACCCTGGAAACAAACACGCCATTATTAATTTAGTTTTTCAAAAGAAAGGGTGGTGAAATAAACACGATGTTAGAATTTAATGAAAGGTGAAAAGGGCTGATGAAGAAAGAAAAAAGAGCCTCAGTCAGAAAAAAAGGTTCAACAGTTGGACACACATTAATGACGCTGCCAGTATGTGCACAGACTGGTGCAGAAAAGAGATAAGGTCCGTATGATACACGCGCATTCGGTGATCAATTGAGGATATGGCACGAAAGAAAAAGTTGGTAGTTCTCATTTTATGGCGGTCAGATTAGTAAGTAATCGCTTCAAATTAAAAATTCTTTCATTAATTTATTAAAACTAACACTTAATAGTTCACAAACATACAAGTATTAGCATGTAGTTCTAACCAAGAGAAAACTTAGGCTGATTTAACAGCGGGTCCCAAACTAGGCACATCCTGTATCTTGGTGACCCAAACACTACACAAAGTTACTAATTGAATCAGTTCTGCTAGCGCAAGATTGTTATTGATAATTTCATAATAATTAATCATTTATTAAATACATAGAATAAACATATAAGAACAGTTGAGGTGAGTAAATGTGGGCTGTAATGTGTGTGTGTGTAGTTGTGTATGTTATCAGAGTGTGTTGGGTATTAACTTTCTGTTTCGTCATAAGTCCTCCCTAACAACACTTTTTTAAGTTTAGTTTTGGCCTCAGAGTAGACTTTCAGCAAGGTAAACGTTAGCTGAATTCATGGTAACAGTTTGCGCGTCGATGACCTTACACCCTGTATTTACCATCTAAAACCCATTTCACGATTAGTCCCAAACAAAGGCCCAATCACCACGGTAATAATTACAAGTACCGCTACATGCTCATAGTATCACGCGTGCATTGTTATCACGTAACGATTACCAGCGAATAGCTGCATGCGGGACGTGCAGGTCACGCTAGATACCGTTATGTATGGGATTCGGAATATTTGCACTATTTGCAGTACTGACGAACTACGGGCAAAAAGGTCACAAACAATGACACACGGGGGCCCTAACAGCAGTCAGAAAACAAAGGCTTATACTCCTTTCGAAAATAAGGCTCTAATTACGTAAACTCGTCAAAATTAACCACTTTTCACCTTTATGCCCTTTGTTATAAGGTTGAAAAAACGTCAACCGCGAACTTTTCCAATTATTGCTACAAAAAAAATAGTTATAGTACCCTAGAATAAGTAGTAGATCATTTTAGGTTTATGAACGGCGCCATGCCATCGCAATTGGTTTCCTAACTTTATTATTTTGTTCTGAAACTGTGGTCACCAAAACGAATACAAGAAAAACTGAACCTCCTTATTTTAAAGTCAGATTAAAATCAAACAAATGAGCGAAATCTAGAGAAACGTGAGAAAGACTATAAACAAGCAAACTCTTACAAACATTTTGTTAAAATATATAAACATTTAGTAATATTTTAAGTAGGTAAACGGTTTTTTTTTTTTTTTTTGGGTGGGAAATTATCAAATAACTTCTCCCGTTCTGGGCGGAACGGTCTCATCACGATCATTGTTTGAATTTCGTGGCAATGTGGTTTACAGTTTGTAGACTCGTGATTTACTTGATGAAGTTAAATCGACAAGGAAATTTAATTACTTTTATATTTTTTTCCCGGTTGTGACCACAAAATTCACCATTTTAATATAGTTCAAAAGCAAAAAATTATACGTAGTAAGTACCTATGATTAATCTTGCAAATGAAGCAAAAAACTACGGTCTACTCGTGATATTATTTAAGTACAAATAAAACAAGTCGCTGAAATTATCTACAAACTAATTTCATAAAACGAAATTACTTTTAACCCTCTAACAGAGAAAAGGTTCGAGTGCCATCAGTAGGAACATCAAAGCCTGATTATGGGCACAAATCCCGGGTTTGAGCCGCTACTGAGAATGTCTGCTAATGGAGAAGCCCAATAACAATTTGTATTGCCCGACCCCGGGGATCGAACCCAGGATCTCATCCCACGTTTAGCAGTCACACTCGTCCCGAGTGATCACTAGACCACCCATTGTAAAATTGCTATATTTATGTCTGTAATTTATATGGTGTACATAATAAAGAGTATTCTATTCTATTCTATTCTAGAAAATACAATTTACAAAAAAAAAAAAAACCTACCTGTACATATCCAATATCTGGCCTATAGCACACATACGCAGCCAGCAGCTCATGTAACACGTCAAAGTACGGTCCTCCAGGCTGAAAGATACAGAGATGAGGGAATGTCCTCGCAATATCCAGCTGAATCAACTCCATAGAACATTCGTCACTATAGTCTAGTAGATTAGGGTTGGATTTAGAACAACACTTTTTCGGCCCAGCATCAGTGGCTTGGGACTTTAGGTTTTGCTCGCTGTAGTTTCTAGGGATACCTAAACGAGTTTTTTCTTCATCAGTTTTGATTCTGTCGTCTGTTTTAGCGAGGATATCGTCTAGTTGTGCCAGTTTTTCTTTCGGTTCTACAACTTTTTCTTTATTTTCTTTCTTACAGCTGCATTTGTTGTCGTTTCTGTTAATTTTTAACCGTTTCCTTCTGAGTTGTGCTTCGTGTAGCCTTTGCTTTGCCCTCGCGACGTAGTCTTGGTACATATCGTGGGTGATCTTGAGTTTGTTTTCGATGGCTAGTTGCCATACTTTGCCGCGAACTGCCGGGGGGAGCCCGCTCCACCAAAGTTCTAGCGTATGTTTTGAGTTCTTCCTGTAAATAGAATTGGTTAGGTTAAAGGATTATTTTCCTGTTTCAATTTATTTATCGGTTATTCGGGGTTTATTTATGGAAAATTATTTAGTTATTTTAGTGCATAAATCAGAGTTGTTATAATATCCTATTTAAAACAAATCTAATTATTAATGTTTATTATCTTTTAAATGGTGATGGTGTGATGAGAGCAGTGGTGGCCCAGTGCTAACGGCCCCGACTTACGTGTAGGTCGTGGGTTCGAACCCAGACAGGTGCTTTACTTTGTGTAATTTATTTCATCACCATTGCTCTAAAAAAAAACGGTGATGGAAAACATTGTGAGGAAACCGGCATGTCCTAGGACCGAAAATTCGAAGACATATGACATCTACCAACAAGCACTGGGCCCGCGTGGTGGATTCCGCCCATTCGCTCTCACAGTTTCCTCACGATGTTTTCCTTCACCGTTTCGAGAAAGTGTTGATTCTCAGCCTGATTTGAGTTAATGACTTTTGATTTGATGGTATAAAGTTGTGGCGATAAAAGAGACATAGTATTAACGAACTATTCCAATAGTAGACGAACCAATAGTTAAGGAACTATTCCAAGAGTATATTTTGCGATCACTCGTTGCGTTCACACCTTAGTTTATCGCAGCGGCTCTTGCATTCTTGCATGTCTGGCAGCTGCCTCGCATTAAACCCTTTAACCTTTCTGCCTCGGTGTGTTATTTACCACTATCTTGTGCCGAAAGATGATATTAAACGGTTACTCACGTGTTATTCCAGTCCGGGAGTATATTCTGCGTCCACTCCTTTGCGTGTCTTGCTAGCCTCTCCTCCAATCGCAGCGACTCTTGCATTCTTGCGTGTCTTGCAGCCGCTTCGCGTTCGACCCTTCGCCTCGCTGCCTCCACCATTCGTGCGTGCTCAGCTTTATGGCGTAGCGCCTCTTCGGTGCATTTTGCGGGTAGGTTTGATGGTCTGAAAGGAGATATATTATGTTTAGTTATGCAATTTCTTACTTACTTTATTTCAAATTGAAAGTTTGATGTGCTTTTTGTTTGCACAGAAGTTTTCAGTTAATTAATAATGTGGGAATCATAAATCCGTAACTTATAATTGGATAGATAAGAAATGAGACATCACCGCTTCATATCAGAATCCAATATTACAGTTATACTATGCAATTCTATATAAAGTTGTACTAGTTTACAATGTTGTAGCAGAATACATTGTTAGTAATTAGTATGCACTGCACCAAGGTTACGATCAGCTCATCTTAGGATTACCATAAATCCACATGAAAAATCAATATATACGAAATTTATTGCATATAATTGATGGAAAATCCGGTTCATTGCAATCTTAGATAATTATTTACAACAATTACAATCAAATTATTATGCAGCATTATACGCAATTAGATAACACAAAGGATCGCTTCATCGTGATGTTATAAGTACATAAGTAATATATAAAGTGATTGAATATTCAAGTGGTATCGTGCAGGGCTTGCGTGCGATACATAATGTATTGAGACGCATCAAAAGTGCACGCTTGTGGATCTAGAACGGGCCAAGTTACATTGTTGGCTTATAATAATTTACTATCTGCCGGTCGATTCTGTAAAAATCTCACCGTGAAATCATAAGTGAAGTGAGCACTTAATTGTGTTAATCCCTAGCGAATGACAGCTCACTCCACGCTCACTTCACCCAAGCTATCACGGTGAGATGGTTACAGAATCGCACGGCTGGATTTAGTTTCTGAGAAACTGTTGGTGGTATGTATGTGTTTGACAACACCTTCCGTAAATACCTATTGCTTTAATCGAATTATTAAACAAAGGAAGTCACAGATTTGAGAATTTGATGAAGCACGCCTATTTTTCAAATGTCACAAATCTACTTAAAATCAGCTAAGGATAAAGTTTTTACCCTTTTCTCGTTATAGACAAAACAACTTCCATTCCTAACATTATCTTCAACCTTGGCCTTTCCTCAAAATTACTATTGCTTTGGAAAATGTCAGTTGAATCCGCACATTCATCGCTCGATTCAGTCGTAAAGTTTTATGCTATTGCGTCTATTTTAATCAATAATACTTAAATTGAATTTGAGTTGGAAATGTTGAAATTCCAATTCCACAGATGCACACGTTGCACACGATGCACGTATCTCCACCAAAAAATAAAAGGTCCTAATGCACCTTTCGAAATTAAACACGCCTAATTTCTCACAGCTACATGCCAAAATGCCGAAGTCATTAAAATCTTACAAGACTAACGCGACCCATCGAAATCTTGAAGATACGCAAATTTGAGCCAAACAACGGTCACGCTAATCTTAGTTCATTAATCAACTTAAAAAAATCGCAATTAAAATAAAATCTAAAAAGTTTAGCAACTTGCGTGTTTCACGCTCCTTGTTAATTCCCAATTTTTTAACGCGTAATTACAACATGTACTGCCGATAAATTCAATCGAAAAGATACCAGATGATTTATTTAAATGTTCATATTGAATTAAGAAAGCGAATTGCGAATAAATGTTTAATTCATATTAACGCATTCTGTTAAAAGCGCTGCACCTTTTATAATGCACGAATGAGTGTATGCTTCATTATGTATCTTCAGCTTATAAGCGCAACGCACGGATCGAATAAACTGTGGACAATTTACATAAGTACGCTAAATCCATAATGATTGATGAAAATAGATTTAATAGCTTTGAATATTTAGCCCGAACTTTGTAAACGCAAGATAATGAAGACACCGATGCGAAATTGGCATCCCGAAAGGCTAAGGGCTCAACTGACCAGGCATGTAGGTTAGTTATTCGACAGTATTGTTAAAATAGCAAAGAGTAATTCGCTAAATTACCATCATATTTGAAAATTGCACGCTCGAGAGGTATTTACTCAAGATTGCGCAGTCACACGCCAATACGTAAATATATTCCCATGAAGATATTACAAATTGCAATTCGTTGCAGTACACCTGAACGGAAATTCGATAGCAGTAGCGGAATATTGGAAATATAAAAATTGCTCTGCGAATATTTGGAGAGCACTCGAAAAATATTCCGGGCAACGTGAACCGGAGCGAGATGCGTGGCACAGATTAAATAAATTCACTATTACAGTGAGCCCTAGAGCGGTCACGAACGAGCAAATTGCGGAGGGCAGCTCTGTCATTACACTGGTATTTCCGCTTCTGTGCCTCTGTTGTAGTTTGAAAAAGTAAAACAGCCACCTTCAAGCACGACTCCTATAACTGTAAACTGCTATTTTCCCATAATAATGTCAGGTAAACTCAGGCTGGGGATTTTATTGTTGGCTGTAAACATGGAATGAAATTAGATACTAAGCCTACGGTATATGCTTTCGTGTCAGTCATGACAAAACTAATCATTTAAAGGATAAACATAGTAACTATGCCTAATACTCGTAATACTAACTTATAAAGTGGAGCTAAATTAACGTCGATGATGTGGTCATTTTCTTATCGATTCCCTCTCGTACTCATAGGGGAAGTCGGGCAATAAATAATCATGTTTATAACTAAATTAGTGTCAGTCATGACAAAACTAATCATTTAAAGGATAAACATCGTAACTATGCCTAATACTCGTAATACTAACTTATAAAGTGGAGCTAAATTAACGTCGATGATGTGGTCATTTTCTTATCGATTCCCTCTCGTACTCATAGGGGAAGTCGGGCAATAAATAATCATGTTTATAACTAAATTATTAGGGGCTAACGCTCCAATTTCCCCGGGCATTATGAAAATTTAGCGCAAGTGCCAACGATGTTGCGTGAAACTGGTAATTTTCGCGTTGTATGGCGAATATTAGTTTGGCAATTTAAATTCGTAAGCACGGACACGTAATGAGGTCGTGAGGATATATTAATGGGATTATGTCAAGCCGCATGCCATAAAGGGAGGAGCATTGATCACGCACTTTAAAAAGCACCCATTTCTTTTTGAATCAGGCCAAATTTCTGCAATTTGTACTCTGATTACGTGTACAAAGCTCTCACAGAATGTTTAAAATGAAGCTTACGAAGCTCTTTCTGATTGACAAAGAGAACTGAGCATCTATACTATATCTATACATAACAATGCTGAAGACTTTGTTTTTAGAGTTTCGTACCCAAAGGGAAAAAGGAACCCTAATACTCCCGCTCCGCTGTCCATCCGTCCGTCCGTCCGTCCGTCCATCCGTCCGTCCGTCCGTCCGTCTGTGTGTCACCAGGCTGTATCTCATGAACCGTGATAGTTAGACAGTTGAAATTTTCACAGATGATGTATTTCTGTTGCCGCTATAACAACAAATACTAAAAAACAGAATAAAATAAATATTTAAGGGGGCTCCCATACAACAGACATGATTTTTCTGCCGTTTTTATAGATAATGGTACGGAACCCTTCGTGCGCGAATCCGACAAGGGCTAGGCCGGTTTTTTAAAAAAACCGGCCCCCTTAAATATTTATTTTATTCTGTTTTTTCTCTATCTGTGGAACTAATAATGATGATGATAGCCCAATCCTTGGGGACGGTGATAAGCTATCTAACATCACGCTACAAGCCAAGCAAAGGGAAAAAAGAAGCGAAGACTTAGTTATAGCGCGGGCGAGCGAGGCGATGCGAAAGTGCGATCGAATCACTCGGGGCTGCGCCCAGGTTTTCGTTATTTTTACAGGGTATTGAAAAGAATGTGATAAATGCATTGGGGTAAGTAGTGGGGGATTACATTGAAAAATAAAAATTATTTTAATTGAATTTACGTCTTTTTCATGCCGATAACGAGAATACATTGAACGCCCCTCGTAGGTGTACAGCAGAACACGATTTATTATTCTGTTTGTTATCGATTATTCTAATTTTAGGTAATTGTATTTCGGATTGGGACGGAAGATCTTTTAGTTGGTTAATATAATATGCAAGTGCGTGTACCTGTCTGTCGTAGATACGTGTTAATATGTTTTGTCATCATTTTTCTCACCGAGAGCTTCTTGTATTCCTATTGGTCGTAATCCTAACTTAACAATGGCACAACCAATTCTTCCAACTAGGTTTTAAGTATCAACTTCTTTATTCAATTTGACCATAACATCCAAATGCATTTTCATAGAACAATCTGAAGTTGACCGTGAAAATAACTAGCTATATTTTCTTATGCCAATTAAACGTGATATTATATGAAAACACATATTTATATTGGATACGAAATAAAGCCAGCTCTGCTTACACGTGCTAACATGATTTATAAGCAATGGCTTCACGTTACGCGTGACAGTTGAGCACATTGGAGTCTTATCAGTGCAGAGTACTAGACTGGTAGCCTTCAACTGAGTACCTAATCTTGTTACAAGTGTCAATGCGCTAAGCACCTTGTACATAGATTTGCTAGCTCTAGTAGACTTACTACAATTCACGGGTGCTCTAAAAACGACGAAAGAAAACATTGCGAGGAAAAAGGTTTGACATCCACCAACTACGGCCCGCGTGGTGGACACACTCCCTCATAAGAGAGGAACACAGAACGGAGGCTTGATTACGGAAGAGATAATAGTACTGGCTGGTATAACGATGACTTGAATCTCAATAATGGGAACATGGGGGGTGCTTTGGAGTAATTAGATAAGGACGGAGGGACTAAAAACATTGAAGTATCTACACACACAAGTGCTGATACGATTAACAAAAAGGCTTCACGCGTGACATTAATTGGGCACATTGAAACGGTATTATCAGTTTCAGCCTTCAAGCTCTAATAATATTATTACTGGTGCCAAAGCGCTTGGCCCTTGTAGGTTTACCCTGCTTTAGTAGTATAAATGGACGTTAGGATTAATTTCATCTACTAACCTACGTGTTCACAATATATACTTATAGCATAATTAACATACAAAATGGTTGTTCTCCCACAGTTCATGACTTTTTTAGGTAACAAGGAAAAACTTAAATCGACACTTACTTTACTGCTGAAGTCAAGTTAGTCATAGTGGAATTGCGTGTGTTGCAATCAGGTAAAACCCACTGCAAATATCGATTGCAGCAAAACAAACGCTATCATAGAACATCACTTATATGGATATTATTATATCCTGCAATATCTAACAAAAGAAGATCGAATAGTAGCAAAATCATGAGATCTACACAACAAATGTATAAAGCGGGTACCTACTTACGCATGGAAAGTGGGAACATTATCGAATTAGCTAAGCTGGCAGGGACGGTAACTAACACTGTACCGGATGCCCCCGTAAAGGAATTTATTGATAACAAAAATAAATCAGGAAAGTTCATTTAACTTGTGCGTCAACAAGGAACAAACTTGAATGGCTTCGTAAGACTGGCCTAAAAAGACTAATGATACTTTTTTTTTTAGGTAGGAAATTATCAAATAACTTTTGCCGCTCTGGGCGGAACGGGAGGGTGTGTCAGACTTTTACTGACTAAAACCCACCCGTGTTCCTTCAGTTGCCTGTACCAAGGGCCACGGTAACTTTTTCGAACAATCCCCGACCCTGGCAGGCATCGGCCCTAGCGGACCCCGTCAGTTGCTGCTGACATCTCTTTGAGGCGCGCGTGGAACATAACGCGCCGTCGACCCGGGCCTGGTCCTTACCGGACGGCGAACTGCCCATTGCTCGCCGTCCGCAAGCCCACACCTACGGTGGTCGGGAATCGGTTCCTGACTCCCGGAGCCCAGGGCGTCTCCAGCGGCGACTAGGGGCGTGAGGGCGCAAAGATTGCCTCGCCCTCACGCGTTCCGCCTCCTCTTTCGCAAGCATTACTGCTTTGTAGAAGGAGGTGACGGCTTGCCATGCACTCTCGCTCCGTACCATGGCTTGGACCTGGGCCGGACGCGAGAGATCGCCGCCGCCGATCGCCGCCGTGAGGACGCGGTGGTGCTCCGCCCAAGCCGGGCAGACCTGATACTCCAATATATATTTGGTATGTGTTAGAAGCCACACCAGTATAATCTAAAGGATTAGTATAATATCCTGAAACGCACGGAAAACAACGTCGGGTCGTTGAAGCAATGACCGAATCTCTATTGGGGCATGTCGGCCCATCCACATTTACATGGTTTTTTATTGCGTCAATCACGATAGCAACCGAAAAAGGTTTCTTTTTGCGCACTGAAAGTATAACTATAAAGCACTAACTAAATTAAAGGTTGTAGATAATAAAGGAACACACGCACAGTCTACACGCAGAGAAACTACCTTGACCTGTGAAATAATTATAATACTCAAAACATAATTCCATATATTTTGTAGCGAAATAAAGAAAAATACTAAATCTCTTCGCCACTGAACTGAACACGTATAATTTATCATGATAAAACATCCGAATATAAAAAAAGGTATTAAAAATAATATAAAAATACAACTTGCATGTAACTTGTCACATTAATCCGACGGGTTTATTAAATTCTAAAAGAAGTGAGAAGTACTTTAGGTTTTCGCACCTTAAATTATATTTTTAGGACTAGAGTAGGTCGGTTGCAACCGAATTCCCATTACATCCACGTGACTAAAATTAAGCCGCGTCTAAAAGGTATTAAACCCGCTGTATTCTGTGTTATAAACTTCGTAATTACTTAAAAAAAATTCACAAACTGGTAGCAGTGTTTTGAACCATACGATCGTTATCTAAAATAGAATAAACTAGACTACTAGAAGAAGGAAGAAACTATTAATTATCTGCCAAATCTTCTCCCGGAGGTTCCGTCGTGACGACGTGACTCTGTTAATAGTCTAGATAGCCTTTTCGAGAACTTCCTAAACTTTCAAGTGATGGTATGATCAAACCTGCTCGCTCTCCGTTGCAATTCAGCCAGGAGCAAAATGGTAGGGAGGGTGGAGCCGAAAATTCGGCTTGCAAAATCCTCGAGCGAAACCTAGGGCAAATAACGTACAATAAGAACCCGTGTAGCAAGCAGAATCTCTTATACCAAAAAGTTGTAAAATTATACATAACAGATAACAAAAAAAAAAGGAATTAACGGTTTGTTTTTCAACGGGAGTTACGACTCTCCGATTTTTGTAGAGAACTGCCCTATAGGAAAGAACAGAAAGGATAAAAATATTGAAGAATGAAGAAAGTCTTTGAATAATCAAAAGGACAGAAAAACATACCCCCATTAAAAAAATCAGCAACACATTATTTATACGATGGAATGAAAGGTAAGACTTGAGTCTTCATACATGAAAACAAAATTCTCATACATTTTGTATGAAAGGGCTTTTTTAATGATATGTCGAGAACGGATTGACCGATTTCGATGGCGGTATGAAGTTCGCCGGTTCAGCTAGTATTAAATGAAGGTAAAGGAACAACTACGATGGTCTTTCTACACGGATGCCTAGCTTATAATCAGATTAAATGTAATTAAACAGTCTGACAAAGAGGAAATCTAAATTCCAAATTCGCAGTACTTATAAATTTCACCAACTTCTCCCAAGAATTTAACCAAACTGCTTTCTGTATAAAACCGAGGCCTAACTTGGATTGTTTCAGCAATTCAGTCCAAATGTTAATTAGCCAACAGTTCCGGCGAAGCGTGACGCGAAAACGTGAAAACAGTTTATTAGGACAGGCAATGTCGGTCAGATAACACCTCTACATGACCTCGGAAATGTCACCGGGTGCCGACGGCCATTGTGCTGTGCTGGTGGAACGGTAGACCAATTTACGCGGTCTTTTTAGCGATCACAAAGTGGAAAGGTTGAACGAAGTAGACGAACTTATTGGAGAGAGTATTATAATTAAGTTTCATGTCGATGAGTTTATTAAACGAACCTTACTGAACTTTTAGACGATGTTAATGAACTTACTGAAGGAGGCTTTTAGATTTTCGTATCGATAACTTGATTAATGGACCATACCGAATTATTTTAACCTAAAACTTGTGAGTATTATCATCATCATTTCAACCGAAAGACGATGGTGGAAACAGGCCTCCCCTAGATAGATAGAATGAAATACAGTAACAGTGTTTTTTGGCCTCAGAAATGTCACCAACAGTTATTTAGGTATGCTGGTAAATCCGTAACTTATTTATCAGAGTTAGTTGTGTTTGGAGAAAAAGAAGGATTAACAATCTGTTAGGTAGAGTATAATTTCATAAGACTATAAAATGTTTGAAGAAAGCTTTGTTATTCATGAAATCAATGACTTTCCGAAGATTACTGTACTAAATAATGTAGAGCTTTAACTATAGAATCCCATTAGCTTAGTCATATTTGACATCAACAGAAGAAGTAGGTGAAGGGACGGTAACCCGGTAGTTGATAAGGTAGCACACGATGTTGATGAACTTAAAAATGAGTTTGAACTTTACGAAGAAAGCGTGAGTTCATCGTGTCGATGACTCCATAAGTCCGTTCTATGTGTGCCTCTTGAAGTATAGATGATTAATGCTACGCCTATAATTGAAATCCATAGCTTAATAATATTGATAGCTTGTTAGATTACTTATATGAAAACGAGTTTGTAATTCCAGCACCCTAATTACGTGACACAACCCGTATCATAATCAGAATCATTTTGAACAATATTTCTAATCCATTGCTTGATATGTTCTAAAAATTGTCTCCTCAACAACGTAAATAGCGCAATGAATGTTACTGATCTGTCAAAATGAATTGCATTCCTTCTTTTAGTGTGTTATGCAATTACCCCGTAGTTTCATAAAACAAAACACTTCGCTTAGTTCAACTGGAACATCAAATACTCGTACTATATTCATCTTAAACCACATTGTATGTTCAAACAACATTCCTGATAATAAGCACGAATAATGATACTACGGCTGCGCAAACAAGTTTCCGCGTAGTTGGGAAAAAACAATAAATAACATTTGCGAGTTGGCTACGTCATCAACTGACGTGGGATAACTTCGTGAAGGTAAACAGAACCATCGGGTCACCTGAAAGTGTTTATGTTAGCAAATTCGTAGTTAATATGAATATCTGAGTTCTTTGCTTTTGTTAGAAACATCATAATGCTATCAACCGTACTGTAATTATAACGTATGACCATATTTTCACAAGACCGTTTGTAATTCCAATATCACTGGTTAACTTCGGGTTCATTTTAGTACACAGCCATAATTGGCCTTGGAGAAAAGATAATTTTCGCATGATACCGCCAAGACGGCAAGACAACGGACAGTTCTAAAATCCGGAAATGACTAAGGTGGAGAGTAAAAATAAAAACAAAGTACTCTCATCATTAATTTTTTTCTCTCTCTCTACTACTACTATAAGGACGAATAAATCCTATACTGGATGTGCAACTAAAAGTTGTTTAAATAAGCAAACTCACCTATCGTGCTGTATAAGAGCAATAGAGCTGGCCACCAAATCTTCAAACTGCTTCTCACTTGCAGAACTGCCTTGCCTCTTGTGATGATGAGGAGTATTGGCTCCAGAAGACGCTGGCGTTAAAGTCTTCTGTGCTTCGGAGTTGATGGTCTTCGCAGCCAGGTTCCCACTGGATTTGCTGCCGAAGAGACGCCATGACACCACTGTTGATGGCGAGTCGTGGTTCTTTGAAGAATTGCTTTTCCAAGGAAATACTCCTCTGAAACAAATGAAACAATATTTAGTAAGAAGGTTTTAAATCACCATTCTAAAGGGGATACGGGCAAGAGAATGATGAATGATGATTTAGCGTTTGTCTTGGTATGGGACCTGCTACGAGGAGGGATGATACACATGTGGCGAAGATTCAAGATTTTCATGAGTATAAATCTTGATTAATGGAGGGCGAAAGGAGATAAATGGATGTTGTGAAAGATGGTAAGTATGAAATGGGAGTGAATGATAACGTGAAAGCTATTAGGGGAGAATAGAACGAAAACATGTTACTCGGAGACTCAATAACAGAACTATTTATAGTGGTTCTAAACTTAGATAGCACACTCACTCAACAAGCCCTCTTTCTCTTTTTTTATTACACAAAGCTGAAGCATGTTATAGAGAGTTCCATTAAATTCTCGTGATTAATGCGAGCAGACAGACGCTTCCTTTGTGGGCTAAAGGAAGTGCATAATGGACGGTGGACAAACACATTGATTTTGTTGGTGAGTAGATGGTTACAGTGACGAAATGTTCTAATTAGAACTCTCTATGATAGAATGACTTTTTTTTTTGAGTGGGAAATTATCAAATAACTTCTCCCGCTCTGGGCGGAGCGGGAGGGCGTGTGACTTTTACTGACTAAAACCCAATCGTGTTCCTTCAGTTGCCTGTGCCAAGGGCAGCGGTAACTCTTTCCAACAACCCGCGAATGACTTGAAATTCGGAACGAGAACAGATTGACGATGCGGATGATATACTTAAATCAGTTGGTTAGGATTTCTTTCTCAGATTTATCACAACTGTCGGAACGGAAATCGATATCGATAGAGGCTTGATGCCTCTATAGACAAGGAGAATATCACCGATCTGGAAGTGAAAGTCATTGAAATGCACGAAAATCATATGTAATTTCAAGTGTTTAGTTTTCCTTTCCGCAAGTTTCTCTAAAGTTTCTACTATTTCGCAATTGTAGATCTCGACTTGTCTTATGCAAAACTCTTAACTTAAACGAATCTTACTTTCCTATTTAAATTATGATAATAATATTATTCTGATTATGACCATTACGAAATTGCGTTTACTTAGGTAATGGCAAAAGCATTTTAAAGTTAAAAAGGCTATGGTAATGGAAAAATAATGGATAAACTTTCTTCTAAAAATTAACGAGGGATGACCAAACCAATTTTAATGTTAATTAAACACTTTACGCCTTTAATGAGTTGCTTGTTAAATTGAGATTAATTAGGGAAGTCAAAGTAAATGTTTTCATGCTGCGTGGACGATTGATGGAGGGGAAGTCGCAGATCAACGGCTTATCATAGCAAATTGTGGATGTCAATTAAGAGAAAACGATCAGTTAGCGTACAGTCACTAGCACGCATATGCATCTCTTAGCAAAATTCAAAAGCGTGGAATAACGATTGCAACTTTGAGATGAGACCTATTTTATAAAATTGAAATTTTAAAGTGTATGCATATTAGTGCTCGTGACTGTACGTAGGATTATAATATTCCGGTGTTACTACATATATGCTCTGCTGTAGCTATAAAGTCAACGTATATATTGCTGTTTCTAGCCAATACATTTGTGACTGTGTGTCAGTACTATCCCATATTTATGGCTCGTTTAGCCTACACAAAAGGACTGTGGGATGCGTTCGTTTCAGCAACACAGTGCACTGTGGAGGTTACTCGAGTCAGGTTCAAAGAACCTGTTGTGTGTCGCAGTTTCTATTCGAATAGCAGTAGGTAGATAAACATCAGGTAGCGTTGTCAAATTTTATAAGTTTTCCTATACTTTTAAGTGGAAGATATGTAGATAATCGTCTCATGCCAGGCTACCTTGATGAAGTGCTAATAGTTGTATCGATAGCAATAACGATAATAATAACAAATAGAAAACTACTCATCCTGAAGAGAATAACAAATAAGTAGTAATATAAATAAAAGAAGAGTGGAAATGAGTTTGTCATTAGTGAAGCAGGTGGACGAGACATTACATAATCAGTTGGAAACGCATAATCGGTCATGTGACGAAAATAACAATATTATACAAGATATCAAAATTCAAGAATGTAAGTTAGACATGTTATTTTTTCATCATTTTGAGTACAAATGCTTCTCGCTATGAGAGTTAATATATATCTATCTATACTAATAATAAAGCTGAAGAGTATGTTTGAGCACGCTAACGTCCGTCGGGAACCACCAGTCGGATTTCAAAAAATATGTTTGCATTTGATTGCCCAATCCTTGAGGAAGGCTACAGGCTATCACAACACGTAGGCACTTTAAGGAGCTGAGCAAAAAGAAAAAAAAAAGTAAGAAAGAAGCTAGTTGGCAGAAGCTAGTGTATACATATAAAAGGTAAAAGAAAAGCTAATAAATTCTAATGGATTTATTCGTAAAGAAGTTGTCGACATGATATTCTATCGTACTGACTGTTGGAGGGATTTCTCATCTGTTTTTATTTTTTATTTTATAGTAAAATATCGAAGGAATTGCGTAATCTGAAGACTAACCTCTTTCAATTGTCTAACGGAATCTATAGCATTAATAAACATTCACCATTTAGCTCTACATATGCGTGAGAAAGGTTACAGACAAACTACAAAGGAAGATATATAGAATTTGCTGAACAAAGGCAAATGCAATATGGAATTACTTTCTTAAAAACCAAATATACCATACCATACTTTAATCGAGAAAAGGCAAATGTGTAAAAAGAATTTCTGTTCACCAAAGGTTCCAGGTTCTTATAGTCCGTAGTCCGCATGAAGGCGCATAATGTTTTTAATATTACAAAATGTACGAAAATGTTTGAGAATTCAATGCTCCTTTTAACGAGAATTGCTTTACAAAGCGGCCCGCCTTTTTGCTCGTATGAAAGGACTAAGTGCTCAGAATTTAAAACTAGGCGGTCTGGAAGTTGAATAACCCTCGATCCTAGCTTTTTACAGCATTTAATGTAGCTTTTACATAGGTAATCGAATTTTAGTAACCACTATTTTGAATACTTACATTGAATAGGAAATTAACAGGCTGCAGAAGTGTTTCAACTGACACATAGAAAGTCATAATCTGAATCAGTACACGTCAGCGAGTAAATCAGATAAACAAGCACAAAATAAACATACAGTTACATCAACTAACTATATCAGGGCCCTAAGATATTTACAGAATAGACCGGTTGTTCTCACTTAACAACCTTTCCCATTTCTCGGTAAGCAACAACAAATACAGGACAGACTGACAATACACATCAATCATAAAAACTGCGTATACGCAGAACGGAATGTCATTGTGTGATAATTCGCGGCTCTATACCTCGAGTGGGATGGTTGGTTTCGATCAATAGATGCTTTGGCATATTACATGAATTGGGTCGCTTTATATGGTACTGGTATAGGAGATGTGGAGAGCATGGGTTTTTGTATTGATTGTTACAAAAAAGTATTTGATTACCTACCTACTTTTGCTTATTATTAAAAATGTTTCGCTTTGTGTTGACTTGGGGTTCGTTTATACAAGACACGTATGTGTATGTTCTTTGCCCGTCAATGTTTGCTTCAATTTGCAATTTTCAATTTCAATTGCATTTTTTATTCCCCATATATGGATATGGGGAATATAAAATGAGCAATGATAAAATCTTCAAACAGGTTGACTATAATGAGGATTGAGGATCTCCTGAATCCACCAAGCCATTTTTGGCATTGATTTGCTAGTAGTAGCTGAAACAGAGACACACCTCGGACACTTCATAGAACGCTCGCAAAATAATTATCTATTACTACTACATAACAATGTATGGGTAGGGTTCGTAATGAAATAAAAATAATATTATAATAGTTATTATGTAAGAGAGATTCATTTATTCAATGATTAATGACAAAATAAGGTACCTAACTAAATATTGCTTAATTGCTCGATGCTTATATTTGTCGATGAAGATAAGCATCCAACCATCGTGATTAAAACTCAAATGAAACTTTAAAATCGCTAAATTGTGTGTTCGTGTCAGCAGTACAGCCCTTGTATCCCTCCTTCTGTACGTAGTACTACATATTATGTATTCTATGACAGAACTTAAGTTTTGAAGTACTAAGAATTTTAATTTGAAGTACATTCGTAACTTAAGACGGAAACGGTACCAAAGAGAAAAGTGATTTAATAGCATACTTAAGAACTTATAGAACGGAAAACGATAACTTCAGCAGTTTAGTAAAACTACTTACCTGACGTATTAAGTAATGGAAAAGTTGCAAATGTACTTAGATAACTAGATACTGCTACTATAGGTATAGATCAACGTCAAGTTGTGAAGCTATTTAACAGCAAGGATGTAATCAACCAGTTTAAACACAAGCCAAAACCATCCATTATTAATTGGCATATAATTAAGACTGAACAACAATTAATTTATTTTCTGATATCGTTATCCTTAATCACGCGCAACCAAGAATAAACGAGAACAACAAAACCTGAGTGTATTCGTGATATGACAACAAATTAAGTACTAAATCAGTGTGCAAAATGAGGAAACCAAACCGATGGAGCACAAAAAATAATTATATTCGAAGCATGAGCATGCATCAACGTCAAACATGTGCGGCCTTCGTAGAATTTGCGTAGTACATTAATAATATCAAATTGTTTACTATAATAAACAGACGAATTCAGACCTAATAACCAGGAAATAAAGTTGATATTTCGCCTTGTAACCATTCGCAGGATCATGTTTCGTTTAATATTTGAGCCACATACAGCATCAGAAGGGGTCATCAAGATGTCTGTTTGCTTTTCATCCTTAATAAAAAGTTACCGTAAAAACGTAGATAATAAAATCACAGAACAATGAGTTTACGAGCTGAGCAACAAGCATTTTATTATGTCTTGAAAATTCTTTTTAGAGCCCTTAACTTTTATTTCGGTACAAAAATCCGGCTGGACATGTGAAAATGGGGCGTCGTAAAATAAACACCATCAAAGAAATTACGCCCTCCATTCTGGGCAAACATTGAATCACCGCAAACATAACCTCGCTCAAGAAAGCGCTATCACAGTCTACAGACTGAGCTTACAGCCAATCCGGATAAAGGGCAGTATATTTAGAACGGAAAATTTGAATTTCCATCGAATTGGAAACCTTTCACCAAACCGCGTATCCGACCATTTCAGAATCTCCGCAAATAGCTTTGAAATGAAACTTCGTTATGTAGTTTCTAATTTAAAGTTTGACGTAACCCACATCAGCACATTAACTACTTGCGATGTGAAGTTTTGAAATATTGAACTCAAAATATGCAATATTAAACTCAAACCTTGGGTACGCACTGCAGCAAGCTACGCAAAAGTATGTACTTAAAATCATAATGCCACAACAAAAGCTTTACGCAACCATAGAAATGCGAGTTTCCTACAATTGTTTTAAAGCTAATCTGTTAGTTGTGCGGAATAAAAACAGCTGTGGTGTGCGCGGCGGTGCCGGGCGGCGCTTGGTACACCTTGGTACGAAACGCGTGCGCGCGCGCCGACACATTATGACGACGACCCGGCGGCGCACTTGTTAGTCGACGAATTGAGACCTAGCTTATACATTCAAAGATATTATAATGTGTGCGTGTTTCTGTGACAAATAAAATAATCCAATTTTTATTTCTTTCTTTGTAACAGTAAATAAAATGATTTTTTTTATTAGCCTGTCCCACTGCTGGCCGAAGGCCTGCCCCAAATCCTTCTGAACTCTATGCCCGCGCCACCTCGAACCAGCCCTCGCGGTACGCGTCCAGGTCGTCTCGCCACCTCTTTTTAGGTCTGCCTCGGCGGCGCTGTACACTTTCAGACATTCACTGTGTGGGCTTTTGCGTAGCGGTCAGCGTGCATACGGCTGATGTGGCCCGCCCAATCCCATTTGAGCCCGGCAGCCTTCTTTCCTACATCTAATATGTCCGTTATGGAACACAGGGTGGTTATGAGAAAAAAATAATTCCCGATAGGGTCCATCATGATCTCATAAAATTTTATCACCTAAGTACATATTGTGGAATGCAATAAATGATTGAGTATTGAAAAGGAATAGATTGAACCCCAGAATAATTGTAATAGATAATTGATACAGATCCGATTGGATCAGATAATGATGATGTCATAAGCGAAGTTAATAAATAGTTTACTAATAATAGGTCGCAAATGAATGCAATAACGAAATGATGTAAGCCAAATCATTTAGCTACATCCCCGCCCATAGAGATGAACATAGTATTCAACAAATGTGGCAATTTGCTTCACAACCGCTCGTTATGACATCAAATAAAACGACAAAAATAGAACCGCACATCTGTCACAGGAGCAGAGCGGAAACGGCACTACATTCCGAAGCAATTCCGTAAATACAGGCGATGTGTCTCAACTCAAGCATTCAAGTTACTAACCCGGCAGAGAACATGAAATTATCAAAGAAACAATTTCTCACGACTACCTTGTATTTAAATATAATTTTAGTTACATAATCACTATAAGTGATAATATAAAGCTTATAAATATTATAATGACTTAATGAGTACATTTTTGATCTTGAAGAGCGCATAAACAATGGGCAGAAGAAACAATTAAAATTCTTGAGAACTGTTATAAAATATACGTTGTACAGATTTCATTTAACATGGACGTTAAACAATCAGATTTCCACGAGAAATTTTGTAAATCAATTGAATATACAGCGGAAGTAGACAGTAATCAATGAAAAATGTGTGTGAACTTCCTTCTGTTAGATACTTTCAATTTGCTTTTCTTATTAACCCTTTGAACGCCAATGACGCTTACGCGACAAACGTAATCGGGCGGTAAAACGCCAACGACGAGTTTAGGCGACAAATAGATGTGCTACTTTATTATCTGATATTAAAGAAAATGGGTAAAAGGATTAATTTTAACATTTTATCACTAGCATTTTGTAGGTACCTATTTAATAGTAAATAAATGGCTTAGCGTAGAGAGCATACGCATATTATGCGCTTGGCGTTCAAAGGGTTAATTGTTACTCTTTCACTGTTTCATGCCTTGATCAATCAGTATGTTCAGAGGTGAAAGGGTTATTAAATGTATCCTTGTGAATTACGCAAACAGCCAATGAAAATCCAGAACAGAGAAAGCCAATGAACCTGTACCAAAGGCCCAGGTGGATTGCACAATCTAATACACTGTTGAATTTGGCCAATCATTTGTTTAGTGAAACTCAATGCACCACGCTAGAATATTGTTTATTTTATTTAATACATACTATTTACCAAATGCTTATGTAGAAACATGGACGTAACAATGACGTTAGAGATCGCAAACAGTACGGATAACTTCAGCAAACATGCTGTGTACCGGCAAAGGTTGTTTAAATTCATAACCTAACATCAAAATAAAAAAGTGATTCAAACTAAGTAAATAGTAGTGATGGGTCCACTATGGGTTTTGCCAATCTTAGACTAGCTATAGTGACTAAACTATTGGATATATGTATTTGATTTAATTTTTATATGTAGACACTGTCTAAATATCGTCTCCACCTTTTATATCAAACACTGAAGATATGAACCTTTTATTAAAACAAGAATAGAGAACTGAACTAAATCTAAGCAATTCTAAGAAAAGTGAGTCGTAAAAGGCAAATGGCTTCCAGCGTTAACACTGGAAACGTAGAAACTCGCGCGTTAATGTCAGCAGTGAAATGGCAACTATAGGTTGCCTGCAAAATTGCAAATACTGAAGTAAATTACATGTAACTTCCCAATTTCTATTAAATTGAAACTGAGGCGAGTGTTCACTGGGTTTCTGATTACGAACGCAGAATTGATTGTGAGTTGGGTTGAATTGCTTTCTGCATTTCTTCGTATACAATTTTCAAAGCGAGATATTAACCTTTTGTGTAACATTAGGTTTAGACCTGGCAAAACAGAGATCCGAATAAGAAGTAATAGTGACTCCCTAGCAATGTTAATGCAAAATTAAATACATTTATCTTACTGATTTATTCAGTTGGCTTGGAACTCCCGTTACAAATCCAATCGTATCAAAAACAAACCATATGTCTTAAACAGAACAGCTACAGATCACAACTAAGTGCCAGACCATGTATGGGAACGCGAGCAAAAATAAAAACAGCATACGCAATTAATTACACCTATTTTAGTATAATTCTACTACAAATAACTGGACCAATAAATCAAAGTTAATCTTGAACACCCCTGAGCGTCTACGAACAATCCAGACCATAATAATGTAAGAAATATGTAACCTCCTTAGATGTATGTAAGCAAGAATCTCACATCATTTGTGGTATGTGGCGCGAGGTACGGGCTACAATTATTTGAGGTCAGGGAGCACGATGTGACCCTTAGATACTGAGACTGGCATTATGCTTAGATTTTTTTATTAATTTTATTCCAAGATTGAAAGCAGTGTTTGTAGTTAGAAATCTTGTAGTGATTACGATGTGGATGAAATAAGACTTTTTTTGCTTACAGAGAAACCTCCTAAAATCGTTTTGGAAAGGAAATTATTGTAATTATTGCCTAGGGTATGGCGATGTCTGCCGATTAATATTTGATTTAACGCTTAGATGGAAATAAATCATCAATATAAATATACATATACCTATACTGCATTTGAAATGAGATTAGACATTTAAATAAAACTTTTTACAGTACGTTCAAGCGATTTTTACTTCTATTCCGTAGGCGTAACGTAAGGATGGCATTAAAAGCAAAAACTTGATTACAATACCAACCGTATACTGTAGCTGCCATTTGTCATGCCACCAATGCAATAGAAGTCAAAATCGGTTGAACGGACTGTAAAAAGGTTTATTTAAATGTCTCAATCTTATTTCAAATGGAGTAGGTATAGGAATGAAGATTGAAAACCAAAATAAAAATATGAATGTTATAATTATCAGAAACGTTTTATAACAGATAGACCACACAGTTTCCCACGGAATGAGAAACAATGTGAAATAGTAGTCGCAACAGCTGGAATTGAAATATAATTAAACAATAATCAGAAACATTAAAAGCGTTGCAGGCAAATTAACAACGTTTTGAGTGCCTATTGAACACAGAAAGCAATTTTAAAAGTATTACACCAGTGCTATGGAAAGTACCTAGTCTGATTGTTCGTGTATGTGTTGTGGTGTTAATAATTGTAACGGTACTCGACACAATTCGGAACTAAATACACTCAACGAATAAAATCCCACACAAACTACAACAACACAAACATTCCAACCCAGGAAACAACAATGCCTGTGAATCTACCTACTATCATTACAAGTCGAAACGTTCACATTTTCGGCTACAGGCACGTGCAACTGCACAATAGTCGACAATACTAATAATATCAATAGCGTATCGGAAAGCTAATTTATTCGAGCCGCAGCCTGCCCATCCATTGTAGCGTTCGCAACATTCCATTGTGTGGTCGTGACCTTCGCATCATAGAATGTTTGTCAGATTAATGCCAGACTTGCCAGTGGGCGTCGATGGACCTGCTCACTCAGTTTTTGTGTGGGATTCTCTGAATTTTATGAATGGGAAGGATTGCAAGATTGCAGGTAAGTCGTGGTTGAATTGTATTAAAATGTGCAAGCTTCGCTTAAAAATACAACCAACCAGGCCCATTCTGATGGGCTTCTTCTTCGACAATTGTGACTGTTTCAAACTTACTTCTCTCTTCGATGATTATATCATCATCAGTCAAGCATTTTTATTTGCACGTGCATAACACCGTGTTGCAAATAACATTCAAATTACCATCATGGAGATTCCTGTACGTTCCTAATTTGAGTTATTACCGTGCGTAATTTTCTATTAACGCGAAAAGCACGTGTTGTGCCAATCAACTATTTGTATTAGTAATTAAGTAATAAAAAGATTAACCTAAACACTATAATTTGGAGGTCATGTGCTCAATTGTTCGAATTTTCCATGAATTACTGTTAACCGAGACTAAAAGTTAAATGACCGGACCACCTCAAGATCATAAGACGCGCAAGATGCTTTACAGGAAAATGGGCAAAAATGCAGCACATACCTAAAGCCACATTCAATCTAAAAGAAAAACAAAGCAATAACGATCGGCCTGCCTGACCCAGAACCGCAGATTGTCTTGAAATCCGCACCGAAAGATCAAAATACAGAGGTGGAGTAATCAAATTGGATTCCTACTGAAGAAAGAGGAGCTTAGCTCTTCACAAAACTTGTGTTCGTTCAAGAAAATGGCACGAATCTTATTCCTTCATCGTAAGCACTCCTTCTTGGTTGCACATTCAGTAACATGATAGTTTTAAAACAAAATGTAACGCTCCAGTGTGCACGAATTCGATTACCAGATTGGCCTTCAATATTGCTAAATATTATATCGCCATCAGCTGTCATTACATCATTAAGGGAAATTACATCCGCAATTTGTCCTACCATGTCGTGTCTTCACGCGTTTAAAGATCTCGACATATTATTTACGGCGATATAAATACAGATGATATGTAATTATTTTTACCTTGAAATCCACGCTGTACAAGCCCATTATCATATCATTCTGGGGTAGCAGAATACAACTAAATATAACTAGCCTTAATGACTTTGTTTAATGGCGGAAGATATTTGCGGAAGCGTTTGCTTCGCTATCTCCTGAATGGATATTTCCTAAGTATCGGCTTCTGACTACAAATATGTATTTAACATTCCTGCATGCAACCTATATCGACGACATGGTGGTCTGTACTGCTCTTAGTCGTACTCGTGATGCCACAGCAAACTATGATTTGTTAAACGTAGGAAGCTATTTGCCCTGGTATTCGTAAGTGATGTCTTAGCAACGATTACAATTTGTGCTATTGCAATTTTTAGATGCAATAATTTCGTAGTAAAGTAGAGATATGATTCGTCTGCCAACGGCATTCCATGTCAGTATGAGGCAGAATAATATGTATTTACTTATCTTGATAAAAGATAAACCATTAATTGTTTTACTACTTCACAATTAAAACTAGAATTGATTAGTTTGATTTCAAGTGCTTGAGGCTATAAACGAAGGTCGGTGGATGGAGGAGGCAACGATCTGCTGCCAATTTTTGACATACTTGTTATATTATAGTCTCATTTACAAAGCCTTTGATTTCAATACTTTTAATGAATACCATTTCAAAATATGCGACTGTGGCAAATAATAATATTTTTTTTCTCTGAACAATTCGTTTTCAAAGAAGAGCAAGAAAGTACATATTTAAAAACAACTTGATATTATTCTCAAAGCTACAAAATGTTTATAAACAATTAGGGGTTTGTCGGGAAATTCTATATTAAGTTGACGATTTAGTTTATTGTTGTTAAATATTCATGAATTAAAGATGGCGGGTCACCCCAAGTTCACACGGTGTGTTAACCTTCATGCTCTTAGTCAGGTTCCATGTCAAAGATATAATTACATGTATGTATCTTCTATGGCCACCTTTATTATCATTATATAATTATGTTGATGGCTTCATTGGCTCCTTCGGCACTCCAAATTTTTATGTTTGTTTATCTCGAAGTTTTCTGTTTCTTTTTTGTTTTGTGGTTTTTATAGTTTTGTTTATTTGCAAGACAAATTAGGTGTAGTATTTTCTTTTTCCTTCTATTCTATTGCCCGGCCACAAACTTGAAATTCGTCATCAATAGAATAGAATAGACTGCTCTTTATACATAACTAGCGACCCGCCCCGGCTTCGCACGGGTGCAATTCTGATCACTACATAGTACATATAAAACAAAGTC
Organism: Eremobia ochroleuca; assembly: GCA_949629135.1. Lineage (NCBI taxonomy): Eukaryota > Metazoa > Arthropoda > Insecta > Lepidoptera > Noctuidae > Eremobia > Eremobia ochroleuca. The sequence continues at coordinate 17,727,605 of OX451400.1, read as the reverse complement.
GCTTCCCGCTGCCTGTCTGTCTCTATGCATGCTTAGATCTTGAAAACTACGCTACGGATTTTGATGCGGTTTTTTTTTATAGATAAGAGTGATTCAAGATGAAGGTTTATATGTATGATACATGCATAATATAGTAGAGAAACACTAATAATTTTAGAGCCATTATTTCTCGTAAAAAGTATAGGATAAAAAATCGTTATTGTGAGTTATCCCTAAGAGATAGACATATACCATTGTGGATTTTTTTGTAGACCTTTTTAAGGTGTACAATACTGTACTACATTATTTTGATCTATCTCGTAGGGCTCAGCCAGCGTTTGCAATGTAAGCGCCAAAAAGTGTTTATTTACGACATCACATTAAAAATCTCTAAAATTATCGGTGTTTCTCTACTATATTATGTATGTATTATACATATAAACCTTCCTCTTGAATCACTCTATCTATTAAAAAAAACCGCATCAAAATCCGTGGCGCAGTTTTAAAGATCTAAGCATACATAGGGACAGACAGCGGGAAGCGACTTTGTTTTATACTATGTAGTGATAAAAAAAATTCTATTTGTGTCTGTAATTTATATGGCGTACATAACGCCATATAACTTACAGACACAAATAGAAATTTTACAAAGGGTGACACATCGGGCGGTCTTATCGCTAAGAGTGATCTTTTAAAGACAAACTTTGGATGGATTGAAAAGGGGAAGGAGAGACAAATACTGTAGGTAGTCTGTGGTGTACCATTTACATGAACAGTAAGTAACCGCAAATTACTTTCTTACCCTTTCATCATTTATAATGTTGAAAACAGATCATGAATTAAATTACTAAAATGTTTAGTTGAAAAGTTCATCAAGGCTTCATTCTCTTGTATACTGATGAAAGTAGAGTTTAATTGAAGATCATTAATTTGCTTTGGCTATGCTGGGACCGTTACGTAATGCAAAATAAGTCGACGTTTATTTTTTATTCCGTCGATTGTTCGATCAGTCTCGCTTGATTGTTTAGTGATAAATACCAGTTTTAGAAGGAAACTGGTGTTCAAGAATAGATTTATTTACCTTATAATAATTCGAAGTCTTCCTATTGTTTCAGTCATACTTGTCATCATCTTTGCCTAAATTTTTAAGAACATTCTGTTTTGCCTGTAGCTAATGATATTGGTCCTGAGATGCCTTCTAAGATTTCTGCTTCCCGGACATCATGTCTTCTCATTTGTGCTCCCATATGTATCAACAGATGACAAAACCTTCGAAGAATTGGATGGCTTAACACCTCGTGCAGTAGTTTCGTATAGATCGCTAATCTTCTTGTAATCTAGACTAGACGAATCGCACGCAACAGATCGTGTCGGCCAGATTAGTAGCGCTTTAGATACAGTAGCTTAGGCGATTTCATTCATTTACACTATTTTATCGCCTACAAGTATCATGGGAATAACTTGTTTGAATATCCTACTGATTTTCCTCGCATCGTACTTGGGACGTTACTCAGTAAGTTCTTGGTAAATGATTATCTTGTGTAGGAATCAGCTCGTATGAAGTCATGGGCCTCGTTATGTACAGAATTTCGACAATGCATTTATGCTACCAACAAGTGTACATACATTCGTAGGAACCATTGGAAGATGAGCAAGAGCATGCACCTGGCCTCTGATATCATCATCTTACTCAGGGATGCCTCATTCAAGTACGCAACTGCAACGATGACATCTCTAATGACATGATATCCATTTCTGCATTTAACTTGCCATCCATTTAGCGTAGCTATAAATTCTGACTGTTCCCATAGTTCGCATAGGCATGAAATTAGTCGTTCGCCATACCATAACAGTTTTGCAACACATTTCCCAATCTCCGGTTTCGATCTCAAGACGACACCAAGACGACGTGGACCGTGAGAAACGGCAAGGTCTGTTGCAAGAAGACGTGAGTGACGATAGTAACCAACTTAACAACGAATGTGTTAATAACCCTTCGAGTAAGCAAATACGGTACAGTTTACATTGAATAAACAGCAAAGGATTATGTAGGAGGTCTCGTTACTAATTGACGAGTTAATTTGTTCATGCCATAAGTCTAATGACAAGTTAGTTTTTCTAGGGAATAATTAGAAGTAATTGAACATTTTTAAATTGCGATGAAGCAATTGCTTGAAGATAATCTTAATATTTGTCAAAAAAGTCAATTGAACCTTTGAACGTCATTATTGATAATTACGTTGATTGTCCATTGATTACTCTTTAGATAAGATGAACTAAATACATAACTGCTAATTTTATCTTTAATATTTCGTATTTTTGTTGATATCAGGATGTGTAATTTACACCAAAATATGGGAACTACGTAATAAATTGTCATAATAAACCACGTTTTGGTTACATGTGCCTGATAACAGTAGGTACTATACACATATACCTTCTGTCATAAAAGTAATTTGACATTATATTTAAAATTGCAACAACGCTGTATTGTGCGATGCCATTTTAGTGGAATATTTAGACTTCGACATTATCATAGCGATGATATCTATGATTACGAACAGCATTATTCTATGATGGACTGCCATGACGTCTATCTTACTTGTTATATCACAATTGCATGATGCTGCCACAATTTAATTCATTACCACTATAGAAACTTCTCATTACCGGATCATATCAGTAACTACTGCGTTACGATGTAACGAGTCAAGGCCTGATATTAAAATCTAGGGGAATAATAAAAAACCCAAATGTGTTTGGTTTTATTTGCTAACAGCGTAAATAGGTGAGTCCGACGATTTTTGCCGCAGTCTCGAGAAATGTCCGCCAGCACGTAACGTCTATAAAGTCTTTTATTTTTTATTAGTACGAAGCTGGCGATTTTTAAATTGTAAGGCAGTGTTAATACGGTTAAACTGTTTTCAAATGTCAAGGCTAAGAAGACTATGGTAACAAAAAGCAGAATATACAACGTGTAACGTTAAATGCGCAAAACCTGAAAATAGTTTGATCAGAATAACGAGTAGAATTAATTGAACCACTTTTTAATATAGGTCACATTTTCCAAAAAACCTTCATTAAAAACGTTGCCGTGTCTATTTATTAATAGGTCAAGCAAGCCAATGTCAGCGCGGCGCAGCGACCCGTTGACGACTCCTCCCTCGGTAAAGCGTCGTCGCAGACGCAAGAAACGATTAGAATGGCCAGTAAAACTGCACATAAATTCATTGCAATATTTTAATGATTCGTTTTCTCTCTGAAATAGGTCAATTGAATTAAAAATCAGTTGGGGTGTCTGAGGTTTTGCGCATTTAACGTTACACGTTGTATAAGGCGGATACTAAATTAACTAAGATGATCTAATAAGAAATGCAGTAAGTATGTCCTAAGAACATTTAGTTCTATTACAATGAACATGTTTGGCCTACGAATAATGATTTGATAAGGAAAATAGAATATCTGTGCGGACGGATAAATAGACTCGCACACAGTGGCACCATAATACAAACTACAATAGTATAATATTTAATGTAACTAGATGTTTTAAAACGAATATGTTATGATATTATAGCTGTAGAAACGCTAGAATAGGAATGCTTTTACTTCTTTGAAAAGATCACCGAACAAGTAGCGAGGCAAGGTAACCAGCATCGATTGGAAACAGGTACTTATTTATTTACCCCTCTCGTTTCTTTACAGGGGTTGGCCGTCTACAAAATTACCGCATATCAGCATTTCACATACCGTTGAATGCTCCTGCCAGAATCTATAATAGTAACAAACGATTACTTCAAACAAGGACGCTCGTCCCCAATTGGTACCACGTTGAGACAACGTGCCGGCCATAAAGACACATCTGTGTATTAATAGTAACATAATATACAGCATGATTTATTTTTACAGGCTACAAATTTTTATAGAGTGTTCTACTCATGAATATGAACAACTTTTACTATGGAACCAACTGTGAGATCACGAAAAAAAATCAGCTGTTTCATACATTTTGGTCAAGTAGGTAACTTTTGTATTAAACAGCTGATTTTGTTTTCGTGATTTCAGAGTTGGTGCCATAGTGAAAGTTGTTCATATTCATGAGTAGAACACGCTGTAAAAATTTGGAGCCTGTAAAAAAAAGCATCCAGTATAGCCGTCTATTCGTTCTCAACAAATTCCCTTTAGTTGACTAACTATAAGCACGATGACATGTAACCAGATACAATAATAAAGTTTATAAGTTTATTCGAGGTCATCTTTTAAGTCCTAAGCTACTGAACGAAAGTGTCAAGGACAGCATCCTTTGAAACGGTTATCGTTGCCAAAATATGAAATGCAAAGACAAAGAATTACTTGGACAACGCTTATGATTAATGAATTAAAGTTTCTAGACTAACAAACATACATGTTGCAGTAACTGGTGCTTTGAAATCAGAAATCGCATACTATTGTTAGATAGAACCATACGAGATAAAAAACGACACCATACGATCCATACGAGATCAAAATCACTAGAGGGTCACTGACAAATGCGATATAAAGATCCTTAACCCAAATAGCACAAAAAGCAGTTGTAAAGCGAGCATTAACGTAAAATTTGGCAATCCGTATTACGAGTATAGTAGCCTTGGCTTGGCACTCCGAGGATAGATGGCCGAGACACATTTTTGCTCTGGCCAGTGACGCGACCTCAAGTAGTGTGAGATGAGAGCGAGCCACGGGAATGCAATGTAAATAACTAACATTTGCTCTTGTATATGAGGGCTATGGGACACACGCTCATTCTTTGAGGCGACAAGTAAATATATGTCAAGGAATGTGGCTAGGGAAAATAGGAAATCTGGAAATGTGAAGACTGAATTGTTTGCGGTTTAAGACACTAGATGTTGATATAGTTAAATGTGTCTGTGTTTATACAAGGATGAGGAGATAGTGAAATACATACAATCTGTATGAATTTCCTTATGTAAAAGAAATGTAAAATGTATATATTGTGGTGGTGTTCCACAAACAATGGTAGCACTTAATATCGTGTCCAGCGTGTCGTGTTGATTGCATGTTACAAAAACGAATGGACTCTACTAAAGGTGCACTCTTAGTCAAATTCTGGGCCGACTCTATTTAGATTGCATGAACCAAGCGACGGATGCTACAGGCCTGTTTGTATTTTATGTTTTATTTATGAATTCAACATGAGTTGTTGTTGTTTCTTCCGGCTTACCGATATTTACAAAAACCTTACCTTACTAGGTAATGCAACCTATTGCTTGTGTAAATATGGAATATGACTGCACTAAAACATTTCAAATTTTCCAGTACCTACCTACTTTAAGGCTATTTTTGAAACGACCGAAGATTTTTATGACCAATACTGAAATGCCGCGACGACCGTTTCGAAGGCTCACATGCATTTATGAGGTATCAATAACAATATTACTCACACAGCTTTAGCGCACATGTCCACTAACACACACTACGTGCTAAACAAGAACAAACAAAAGTAAATAGTGGAATTAAAAATATTCGGCACGACACACTGGTTCCAGACAGATATAGTGACTGAAAAACAGACGGGTTATCGATACAAAAGTAATATTTAAATAATATACAATTACATTTTACATTTTCAATGTTGCTTATCTGCAAGTTTGTTTTCGCTTCCGGGAGGAGCAGAACTGAGAGCGATATCAATACGTACATCGCCAACATAAAGTTACATACTGCAGTTGGAAGTTGGAACCAGTTAGAATGAAACATTACGATTGGATACGGTAGAATCGTAACTAGCTCCTAACTCATAGTTGCATACCATGCATCTCGACTTTCTTGCCGAACGCGAAGGTAAGAAAGGTCCTCACGACAGAATTGTTGTCACGGAACAATTTGAAATTGTTAAGGTTTTAAAGCGAACAAAGAAAACAAATTAAAAAAGAATTATAACGTCGATTACAAGATGATCTCAAACTGATAAAAAGAGAGCTTCTTATAGTAACGGCAACTCCTAATCAAGATCCATTTTAAGGTCAACAGTTCTGAAAGAAACTTCAAAAGATCTCATCCAGAGCTAACGAATGGCGAGCACCTACTTATTGGTGATATTATCGTTCAAGAACGTTATTCTTAGTGACGCCAGTGTTCTGGTAAATGATAAGAATAAAATCAATTTCAGTAGTTCTAAAAGTACAGACAAGTTTTGTTCACAAAATCTCCTCGATTTAATTACTTTTAAACTGCAAGTGATTGTTCACTTCTTGCAGTTTAAAAAAAGTTTAATCATAGAAGCTTAACTTTCGGAGGTGAACTTTTACGGTTTTCTTTGACAATGTCGACCAGAGACTTACTACTAGACTTACTTACTACTAGATGGGCTTATAACCACTAAAGAAATAACTTAAATTAACTTCAACGAAGGGACCTTTTTTTATGTGCCCGAACTTGTGAGTTACTGGATGGTGTTAGGTCAAAGAATGAATTAATTGGACTGTAGAATGTAAAAGATGATTCTGACCGCATAGTTTTCAATTCCTAGGACACGTAATGCTGAAGACAAAGCCTGCCACAGACGTGATTCAAAATAAATATGTTTACCAACATTCATGACGTAAAAGCGAAGATGTAACTCCGTTCCGAACACGTGCGGTTGCGAACAATCGAAATTCATTTTTTAAACACCACCGCAGCACGCACAATAGCGAATAATGTGTCGCAATGAATGAAAGTTGTGAAAGAATACGAGAAACGTGTTGACGTAATACACGCAAAAATTCGACCGACAATAGACTTTTACATGGTTCATGCACATTTGAGTGCAATACTAATTTTATACTCCAAATGCTTTAGGAAATGTGCTAGCATTAGTTGAAATCTTAAACAGTGTTGATTGTCAAGATTTAGAGACACGTTTAGCATCACAATTGAAATTAGCTATGGTTTCACGTATTAGGAATAAGTGACGCATTTATACGGCGTAATCGATATATGAGGAGTGATTTTTCAAAAGGCCTTAATTCCATTAAGCAAAAAAAGGCCTTAATTCCATTAAGCAAAAAATGGAAATAAGGCCTTTTGAAAAATCACTCCTCATATGCATTGTCTTTCAGTTCTTTTCCATTACGAGTTGGATACACTACAGCTTCAATTTTGGTTTTTATAAATTAACACCTGTATCCTTTTCCCAATTTGTAAGCTTGTCATGATTCACCAATGGGGTGTCCATTGCTAAACATAAGCTTTTTTTTTGGTGGGATATAACTTCTCGCGCCCTGGGCCGAGCGGGAGGGTACGTCAGACTTTTAGTGACTAAGACCTACCCGTGTTCCTTCAGTTGCCTCTGCCAGGATCCACGGTAACACATTCGAACAAACCAAGATCCTGGGAGTGATCAACATAAGCTAACCAGTCGAGTCGCAGTCACTTCCCTCTTTTAATCTTTTGCGGATCGCAGTTGTCAAATTCTTAGCACACAAACTGGCCATACCTACTCGTACAGAATCTGGCATTAATGCAATCTGATGACATCATGCTTATTCAAAAGTGCATTACTGGGCAATCGAGTCGCACGAATCGGATTAATTTAATCGCTTCTAAGGAACGATGATCTTTTTATGTAAAGATCAATCGATTAAGTGGAGAGATGTCCTGATTTCCCAAGTGTTGGTATTTATGCTTCTATTTGATCGAAACTGTAAAATCGATGTGAACTTTGAACTATTTTTATTATACATTTATTCAAAACGGATCGCGATCCAAAAATATTCGTACTCTTGATTTCGGCCTTCGGCTGTACAGATCCAGTTCTTCAAATTGGAAACTGTATTAAATTAAAAGTTGTCAATGCCGTGTGACGTAGTTGCTTTCATCAATATGTGCTAGTATTTATACATCGAGGAGGTCGCAGTGACGTCATACGCTTAAATAATTCCGGTATTAATGAACTGTTTCGTTGTCTTGAGTGATCTGGATCAGACGGAGTTGGATTCATGGTGTCATGACGTCACTTCACGGTTTGAACTTTGATGTCACGGACCAATTTAAAATCCGAGGCGGTATTCCTTGAATCAGTGAATTCTTGAAATAGAAAAACGTGGTGCTCATTTTAATTTTGGATTCAGCAGTTTTTCTTGAAAGGTTTAATATTCCTTTTCAAATATACGTGCGAATGTTTCAATACAAAAAGATTTGATAATATATTACGTGTTCAATTCTAAGATAATATAATCTGGATTCTGGCACAATAAAATCTGCAAAGTTTTGTTGGGTGACCTTAACTTCATTGATAGTAATAGAATTTAACGTCCCAAGTAATTTATTATCAATTATTGTTTGCATACCATATAACCAAATCAATACTGCCTTTGTCGGGCTTTTTGTTTTGTAGGTCATGCATGAAAGCGGACGATATTACAGTTGATTAACCAATATAAAGGGCGATGGGCTCTTTATAGGGCTATGAGTCAAACAGCTAATATGCCTTACGTTTCCTTTAAAAAAAATTTTTTACGTTTAATATAAGGACATAGGTAAATCCAAGAAGGCAAACATTGAAACACCATACAGTATAATATTACAAAAGCTATACGGTACGGTACAGTTCGTTTACTAATTCCAAATGCTACGTAAATGGCAGGAGGTCGTTCTATTCATCCACACTTAAGTTACATTCGGATGAAAATTCCCTAGCAACCACTTCGAGATCAAAATGGAGTCCATATTTCATTTCTGTCTGAAAAAGTACAATGTAACACACCAAATATTTTCTGTAGGTAATATTTCGACCCGTCTTTCAGGCACTTTATCATAATACATTTTCTTTTGTCCGATACGCTGAACTCGTTCAAATCAATTGATATTTTGTCTGATCAAAGATCAATTGCAAACAATATCGTCACAATTGCTACGATTAAAATGTCCTCTACGACATTCACAATGGTGAACCATTCGTTTTTGTAATACTGATGTCATTACATCAGTATTACAAAAACGAATGGTTCCAAACTAGTCCACTTTATCTCTATAAATAGTCGACATTCATTCAGAGTTCGTGCATTCTTGTGGCCTTATCAATTGAATGCTTTAATTGTCATGACGGAGCATAAGGGTACTTTGTTATTGAAATGACAGATTGTTCTCTGATGTTTGATGATGACCCATATTTGAGTTTCACTTCCTTTTTGATTACACAATTTACTCTTTGATGGTTTGAAGACTCCTTGAGAATGTTCAAGGCATTTGAAATTCGAGTTCACAGAGAAAGTATTTGAAACAGATAATAAATCATGTCTGGATATTGCAGATGGGTAAGAAAATACATATACGCTTCTCAAAGATGTGGGTAAATATAAACTGAACTTCATGGGTACAGATATAAAACCCAGACAGATTTCCAATATAGACTCCCATATAAATCAAGACCTATTTTTGTCAGGGGCCTCTGCTGCGGAGCGCAACCACTAATTATTTTAATTTTTACTACACGACTAACATATTGATAGCTGAGGCGCTTATGATAGCGAGGGGCTTGTGGCTAAGTAACAACAGCCGCACGGGTCGATCGATCAGGTTAATGGGTCCGTGAATGGGTGACCATCTTCACATATCAAGACCCCTTCGTGCCTCGGAAAGCACGTTAAGCCGTTGGTCCCGGCTGTCATTCGTGGATCTTTGACAGTCGTTACGGGTCGTCAATAGCCCGAAAATCTGACAACCAGTCTTACCAAGGGGTATCGTACTACCTATTAACTGGATTGTGGAGGTCAGATATGCAGTTGCTCCATGTAAAATACTGGTATTCAGCTGCATCCGGTTAGACTGGAAGCCGACCCCAACGTAGTTGGGAAAAGCCTAGGCAGATGATTACTAACATATTGATAGCTAAAGTAAAACCATAAAAACACGAGTGATTATGTGGTGGAACAATTTCCTGTCGATTATAAAAAGCTTAAGTCAGCCAGATTAAGTACGGATGGAGCTGTTCGTTCACGATCAATCATTAATGTGAAACTAAACTTTCTTTCTATGTTACTTGAGTGATATAAATCATTAATCTATCTATATACAAACATTATTTTTAGTATATGTACTGCAAACCTGAATATAGTTTGTTCAGAATAAGTAACTGAATCGATTCCAATAATTTTTACACATTGTTATATTTTGTACCAAAAATATTTAAAAATGGTAACAAGTTGGACACCGAGCGATACTAAGTACATTTCCGCAATCATATGTGCACTACACAAGTCACAGCCGGTCGGACGGTGGCGCGTGTTGGGTGGTAACCAACTTTTTGTACGAACAATCAGGTAAAGTAACAAGCTTATAACTTCGTGATTTTTCGTGATACAGTTTTGAAATTTTGTACATAGATTCTTTATATAAAAATACTAGACCCGTGTTTCGGGATTGCCATATACTAAAAATAATGTTGTATATAAATCATTAAGCATATTATAAGATTAATGACCACGTTGAAGACAAGGTAGTTTGGCAATAATTCCTTCTGCACATATGGCTTCCCTGGCACCTCATTAACGGCATAACTACGAAAATGTCTTATAACTGCTGCCAAATTACGATGTTTATTTTTTATTTATTTTTACATACTTCTTTGACATAATCTTATTATTATTTGACGTTATATACAGATATTTGTAATTTCAAATATTTATTAGTGGCTGTAATGGCAATCATATCACTTGGTTTTAATAGGTTTTGTATGTTATTTATCCATTTGATAGATTTTTTTTTATATTTTGTAAATGTGAGAACTTTGTAGGCCTTGTAGACTTTAGATCTATGGACCACTTTTGACTTTATTAAGTACCTGGTACTTATTGACATGTCCACGCTGTCCTCCCATACCTATTGTAATTTGAAAACATTGTAAAAGCCAATTATTATTAAAAGTGTAGCCATGGAATTTCTTGCTGGCTCTTCTCCATAGGAAACGAGCAATTGGAACCGTGCACCTAGCTTCTGACGTTTCATAAGTGCCCATGTAGGTTTATGTGAAATAAAATATTTTAATTTTGATTTTATCATCAGCATCGTATCGCCCAGTAAATACACTGCCAGCCATGGGTACTACTGTGACTACAGACAACGCATAATCTTTCATGAACGCTTAGATACGGTCAGTAGATTCTGTTATTCATAGAATCACTGATATTATAATTTTATTTGACTTTTATACGGCATCTACCGGATGGGGGCAAGACCGCCCAGGAATTCCAATCACTAAACAAAGAAACATCATTGCTTCCACACAATATGAAAACTAATAACGCGGATGTTCAACGAAAATATATAAAAGGTTATCGAATCCAATAGTCTACATTCAGAAAGTCATTACGTTGGATGGACTTGGCGCCATCTATTGACGTAAGCTCCAATTCTAAGATGGCCCCTTGGGGGACCCCAAGTCAATCAATATTTATTAATGATACACATTTGATTGCTTGCTATCAGTGGAAATATTTTTTGGAAGTATTAATAGTCTTGTTCATATTTCTGTTGCCTAGGAGATTTTGCCCAATATATGCCTTTTCCGCTTTGGTATATTATTACGGAATATTATTTTCCAGGCGACTAACAACTTAAAAGGGCGACTATCTATTTGCTACTAAAAATAATGACATGGCGACTAATATTAACAGTGGGATAACAAACTGTATTATAAGCAACTATAGGCATCTCTGAAGACTTATTCCCAGAAAAACACAAGATTGAACTTGAGAACTTAGGATGCAAGAGCGAGCGAAGCGAGCTCGTGACTTGGGGCACCCCGACACGGACAGGTTAGGTCCGAAGGGGATGACGGGGGCTCAAGTGAGCGAGCGGAGCGAGCGAACGAGCCCCCGTCATCCGCTTCGTGTTAGGTTCCTTTAAACCCTGCAGACCAGGGCTCGGAAACCGGTTGAAATTCTTAACCGGTTACGGTCATTGACCCCAAACCGAAATCGATTTAGGTTAAGGTTTGCACTTTACCGGTTTTTACCGGTTTTTGCGGGAAACCGGTTTTTCATGAATTTTGGTTTTGAAAGTGAAAATTAACCGGTTAAACACCCCCCGCCCCCTAACTAAGCAAGTCGCAACATGAATCTACCCGCACCATTTAAGTTCTCCGGTTGTATTTGACGTCCTCAGATCAAACATTTTTTTTCCTAATGTTTTCTGGGGTACTAAATGTACTAATGTCCCTATAACTTGTTGGAAGTGTTAAAAAAGTAGACGAAAAATATTTACGACTTACGGAATTAACCGGTTAATTTGGGTGTCAAAACCATTTGTGCTTATGTAACCGGTAACCTTTGTCATTTGGGTTACATATGAACAGTTCACTTGTTTAACCGGTTAATGAGGGAACGATATATTTACCGGTATTTCATCGAAATTAACCTCTCTTTTTAAACCGGTTCAGAGCCCTGCTGCAGACAGAAATAGAGGCCCCGCGAAGCGGGGCTCCGTCGACTACGCCTTATTATTATTAAAGATAATAAATTAGTGTACTTGATATACAACCTCGTTGTTTAATTTAAGAATGCCCATTTTCTACTTTTCATCCGCCGTCAGTAGCTGCTAACCTACTATTTTTGCTAGCTTCTTTAATTATTTTTTAATCCCAAATTCAGATTAATTTGTCGCCGCGTTAAATACATGCCTATTATTACTGATTGGTTTACCTTTTTAACAACCGGAGTTTTAACTTGATATATGTACTGTCACCAAAGAAGATAAGTAACCAGGGTCGTCGAATGTAGTTGAAGTTTAGTATGAAACCGATGGATGTTTACGAATAAAATTTAATTTAGTTGATAAAAAAGAAACAGTTCACGTATCAAATTAAATTTCATTCAAAAACATCAATCGATTTCTTACTAAACTTCAACTATATCCGACAACCTTGGTTACTTATCTTTTTTGGTGACTGTACATTATTAGTCACGTTAAGTTTTAGGGCTATGAAACCTCGTTATCGTTACTGAGATCATAAAGTATAGCAAAACGATCTGCAATAAAATCAACGCCTTAAAATCGTGATCACTCTGTTCAAAGAAAATACATAAATCTCAAATTTAACTGCTTTTAAAGAAAGTATGTATAGGTATATAAACTTACTGACTTCCGTAGTTATTAAGTAGCTGGTGTATGTAATCGCTACTCTGGTCCGTGCAGTACTTTCACTGGACGAATTTATTAAATTTCACTGACAGATATTCCATTGCTATTGTTGTAATGGCATCGGTAAGCGTGAAGCTAACTCTCCGTACCTACGACACCATCATTTTTTGCAACATGAATAATTTCATTTTCATTAATGACACGATTTCTACGAATGATAACTAGGTTGTGTGTACTATGTAGCTTGCGATATGAAATATTACGCAGATATTGACATTAAACACATTACGGCTTACGGCATCATTTTACGAAACGAATCGACAAATCAAATGGCATACTCAACATTGCTTGCCATATTGATCTATCGATACATTAGAATGACTTTTTCGATCCATAATTCATTCATAAGAATGCAGTGGACTTTTTGTGGCTTGATTCAATGTGAAACACATCCATGCTGTGTGTCCACGCTCCTATTTTACTATGAAAATATGTTTTAGTTTATGCACAGTTCTTGTATCCTTCATGAATGTCATGCATTATTACACGTTCTACTATTGCTACACTATGGCTGCACTCATCTCCAAATATAACCTCGAGGATAACGAAACATGTAGATCGTATACACATTGAAATGAACGAGCTGTCGGGCAATTTCAGAAAACTTAAGATTCAAGACAACACTGTTCAATTTTCAGGAAAAACGATTTAACAATTCGGCACGGACCCCAGAATATTATCGTGTAGCAATAACTTGCACTTCTCACGCGATTTGTAGACGACGTTTAGTAATTCTATGATCGTCACTATCTTATACGTAACCATGAAAGATAGAGTTGTGTACATCGAAAGATACAGAAAGTGATATCTTAATTGTGGATCGTCTTACAAAGATTATCTTGGATATGAAAAAGATGGAAGTTAGTCAGAGGATCTGATAAATGGCGGAGGCTGCCAACTGAAAGTTGATAACATAGCTTATTTTGCTGTCGTACTCATCCAAGCATTTTACCAGACTTTCAGTCACATCTGATCAGTTTTAAGGAGACATTAACTATGGGATTATGTTGCTGCTAAGAATCACGTCCAAAGCAAACCCCATCTCCACAAAACCCACTTAATTATTGAATAACCTTGTAGCTTGATAAAATTATGATTCTAATTTTATACTGTTCGCCCCCGCTGACAACCCAATTATGTATTTCGGTGCTGGGGATATAACGCCACTGATTATATCGTTATTATTTTTATATACACTGGACAAGTATAAAACCACAACGACCGCTATCTATTCCATAAATATTCTAATTCCAAGAGCAAAAATGTTGCTACACAATCTGATGTTTATAAATAAGAGTCATCGACCCCGAGGCAGGTGCTCTTGCTATATCAATTTTGATTATACTATTATAGTGACTATATTCTTCTTGGTGTTATTCAACTTCAATTTGTTCAATATTTGAAGCTAACGTAATATTGGGGTCTATATTCAGAAGTTATATTCTCAGATTAAATCGACACCCACACTATTGTCATCGCTAACACCGTTTGCTATTTCGCTTCCATATTACACACGTTGACTCCATATTAATACCCACCTGCTGTGACAATCAATTCTCATTTAACTTTATCTTCACCTTCTGGCTTCAAGCTATTTATAGCTTTTTTTTTTAGCTTTAGGTCGCAACCTTTGCCTTGCTAGATAATAAAACCTACGCGTGATTATCAAGACCTTTGCACATCATAACAGACCAATCAACAAGTTCCTTAAAGGTGACACTCCTCAAATAGGCATAGGTACAGTGAAAGGCGATGACATCAGATTGGCTTTGCCTTCCTACGCAGGCTAGCGGTCTTGAAGAATACCAGTGGAATGACATTATGTAGGTCCTGCATGTGATCCAAGATCGTATCTTACTATTAGCAATAACTAAATCTCGACTTGACCGACAAGAGCATTAGTTTTTATGATCCAAAGTGATCCTACAAGATTTTTGGCAAAGATTTGTCCTCTGCAAATTGGGTTCATTGAATGAAATTGCTTCTCATAAACACAAGACCGGCTTACAAGCACCAACTGGCTTCAAATAGTCCCGAATATGTTTAGATTACAATATAAGAGCCTCTTTCACACGCTCAAATAAAATATCCTCATTAACAAGCCGTACAAAGTTCAACACCTATCAATTTATCACTCGTTAGTGTTGTTTTCTTCGTACTCATTGTAATGAAAACATTGTGCCACAAAGCTGGCAAAATCAAAAACATACTTAATTTCTTTGTCACAACATCTTTGTTACCGTAAACATTACTCATGGGTACAAGTGACATTTTGTTCTAGCCATTATTGTTTATGAATCATGTTTAGAGGAACGCGGAATATACGAATGTTTGCCAAAATTCATTATGAGATAATGCTCTTACTGAATATTGGATTCCGTTATTTCTTTCAGCATTTTCCTTTTCTTATTTGGGTCAATCATTGCCAGAATTAGGAAAGAACTGTGAAATATAATTTTTATTGGCTCAGATGGAGAGTTGAGTATTGGTCAACATCAAACTTAATAAATTAAAAGCTTTGAACAAAAACAAAACAGTTCATTAACCTAAAATGTAGATGTTGTCTTCAAAAGTGCAGACGAGTTCAACATGCTTTAAATGCTTTATTAAATTCAATCTTGATCTTGATGCGTTGATAAGATCTTGTTAAGTCTAATTAAAATTTGCTTACTAAAGAACATTGAGATTGAGACGGATTCACAATCTGTTAATACAACTCTAATGAAATAAAGAACTAAAGTAAAATCATTCAGGCCCCAAGTCGTTCTATAGCAAGATTTTACCAAAAGACCAGAAAACTTCAATGATACATCACAAAGAAGTTGGTTTTGACAAAATATTACGACAAAGCTTCCTAAGGAAGAAATACAATATTGTTTGTATAAATATATATTTTTTTAATTCCAGGCTGATTTGCATAACAATGTATTAAAAAGAGAACATCATACGTAAATGATTCTACTAATATTTCTTATTTTCTTTAGTCTTAGATGGACCACAAGTTTTCAACTTACTGTACCCTGTAACTTGGGATATCTTTTAGAAGCTATAATATGAGTCACTACAGTTTTGTAAAGCTATACTCGACATGTAGTATTCTGTTTCTAATTTGAAATTCAAACAGTGCACCTTTTTAAATTCCAAGAACACAGCATATAAAAGCATTTGAAAAATATTTCCTCCATGCCGTAATCAGATTCCACAAAGAAACACTGCAAAGTAAACCCAGAAAAATAAATAGCTGTTGAGTCACCAGGGAAGTTTACGTTGCTTTTATCATTCTTTACTTCATAAGCACGGTTATGGCTATTTTTATCTTTCTCTACTAGGAGATAAGAAGGCACCTACTATAGAGAAAAAAACGTCTAAGAATAAACTGAACAGGACTTTAATTTTGCTATATTTTGTAAGATCCTTGTTTGAAAGACGTAATTCGTGAGCTGAATGTTTTTTCTCTATGTTATCACGCAATGTGATGCCAAGAGCTAAATTTATATCTGTGTCTTCATTCGTATTGTTTTGGGGATCGGTAATATTTGCTTTACATTTAGGGGAGTCAGCTCTCCCCTCTGGCTAGACAGAAGGGGGACTGCCCTGCCATTAGTGATGTGTGAATGATACGCAGATTCCATCACACAAAATTCGCGGTACCCGGTGTAGGTGTTTTAATAATAAATCTTCTATCTATCTAAGCTGAAAATTTATTTGTTTGTACGCGCTAATCTCTGGAACTACCAGTCGGATTTAAAAAAATCTTTGTCCATTTGATAGTCCAATTCTTGAGGAAGGCGATAGGCTACATCACGCTAGAACCCTTAGGAGTCGAGCAAAATCAAAAAAGTCAGACAGAACAGCTAAGTGAAAACGAAGTAATAGCGGGGGCAGGGATGCGATGCGACGCGGATGCTAGTAAAATAATAAAATCATTATTGTTCAAGAGAGCATTACAAAATTCAAATAGAAATAGCCTCCACACTAGGATTCCCTGTGTCGTGAAGACTGACTTCTCCTTCGTCTTACAATAATATCAGGTACTTATTGGGTAGACATACATAGCACCGGTCGATATTAAATATCTACGCGATTTTACGTCATCAGTTGACCTTTTCACAAACACACTATTTGTTTAGTCTATAAAGCTTATCAATGTTTACTTTCACGACTCAACATAGATTAACCCAGTTCTAAATACCAAAACATGAAATTGCATTAACCTTTATCATTGATAATTCAGTTCCGGTTTGCTTCAGGAAGATGATGCAGAAGTTCGATTCATCAGTGTTATAATTCTATATACATAGATTAACATGTGAGTAAGAAACTGACGTAAACACAAGCGTAGGTAACTAAAGTTGACTCGACGGTGACGGTAAAATTATGCCGTGCAGATGGAACGACTACCAACGGAATTCCAACGTCCAATACTGATTAGTCATTAGAAGAACAACAATAGCAGTAATTAAGTCGTGGTAAAATGCTTGATAAAATTGTACTGACGTCAATGACTCCGGAATAAGTATAGACTTGACCAACTCGTAATAGAGCATTGTCTATGCTACCTCAACCATGAAATTTCTTTTTGTAGACCTGTAGTCAAAGGAAGTTGGGTCAAAATGTACATTTTCGTTGAAATAAAAAAAAACAGGATGGTAATCTTTCAAATCAGTGAACCGTGTTAGGCATTATATTTGAAACTAGTTGCAGCTGGTTCTTATAAGGCATCCTCATTGTGAATTCCTTTGGAAATTAATCTCGTCTTAAAGCCTTACACAAAGCCTGGGTCAAAGAAGCCACACGAATGTTGAATAACCTTTACAGAAATGATTATTAACATAAAAACAACATATAGACGATATATGTTATATAGAGTAGTAGTATAATATATGCAGTGTATTGAGGCCAATTTGTGATCAGAAATCAGGTATCCAAACATCTTGGAAATAGGACGGTCACGATTGCGAACAAAGTCACGAGAATGTTTGATAATCCCAAACATTTCAAACAATCTGTTGATAGCCACAATGACGTCGAAACTACAGAAGCTGTAAAAGAATCAAGAACAAATGATTTCTAAAAATATTTAACTCACGATTATGCTGAGAAAAACAATTCTGCGGGAGTCATTTACATAATTGCTAGAAAAACAGCATTATTTAATGGCCCGCAAAATACCAAGTAGTCTTCGAACAAACATATTTTCAATGGTCCCACAACGTTCATATAATGCGTGGAAACCGGATTTCAAATCCCCAGCTTCACCTAATCTGGTGTATTCGCAGAGAAAACTTGCGTATAAGGCACTAGTGCGCTTATATTGGTAATCTACTCTCACTTTAGCAGCAACAGCAATGAAATCCATCAAGACACATTGTCACGCGTCTTTACAGGTAAAAAACAAACTCATGAATGAAACCTTGGTTAAACAGCTGATGCCAACTTTTTTTAACGCGGCATTGCCATTTAAACTCCAAGGCGAAACGACAATACTGTAAAGACAGATAAACAGGTCTCCCGTATTTAGCAGTTCGTTAATTTGAGGACCTTGCAGCTAATGAGGGATGACCCGGACAACCGGTTTGACATAACAGCTGTACATACAGTTATTATTTCCATATGCAGCTATGATGGCATCATGGATTCATGGCAGAAACAAAGCCCTTTATAATAGGAACAGCGCGATAATTCTTGAGTGCCAATCTTACTCAAGTTTCCGGGCTGGTAAAAAGTAAGAAGCACTAAATTAATTTTATTGTCTAAGAACAGTTTTTCGGGTAAGGTGCTAATTTATTTTGACTTAAATGTCAACTTCCCAGAAAGCCTGTCGCTTTTTTTTATTTTCGCGTCGACCCCCGTATCAGGTGTCCAGAGCATCTCGTTTGCGCCATATGCTAAGCGTGCGCATTCGTGTGGCAATTTGCTTCAGTGTGAAATAGTATTTAAGACATGCTTTGAACCGAGTGCTATTTCGAAAACACTTTTAAAACTCTCTGGGCAATCTTTATCATCAAACGTTTGACCGAGTGCAGACTGCTGCTGTTGGAAGTCTACAATCGCTACAGAGAATCGCAAGAACTTTCGTTAATAGCCAAGTGCACGCTTTCCATTGCAGCTTTGGGGAGGAATGTTTTCAATCCACGATGCGCAAAGCCAGCGACGGTAAAAAGAGTTAGTGTTAAAGCATCCAAGGTCAAGCGTCTTGGCGGCAGTTGAGTCCAGGGGCACAGCGTCTTTGAAAACAGGTTTCCCCGGTCAAGTATCGGGTGTATGGAATTGGCCATTGTACATTATTACGTATGCAGCGAGTTCGCCTTAACTTTATGCCGTATTGTTTCTCGAACCGGATCTCGAAGGGCTTGTATTTGTTTTAGTGGTTTCTCATTTATTTTATGCTTTCTTGCAAGTTGTTTGAAAGCCCGGTGTTTTATTACGTACGTTGTAAATACATCGATTTTATCTGCAACGGTGACATCAGCATACGATTCGTTATTAATTGCATCAGCAAGCTGTTAGTTGTTTTATGTTCAGATAACGCACCTTCGTTTTATGTTTTCTTTTGTATATGGAACCTATATAATATAAAACCTAGAAACAGCAGTGCTATTCTGTAAAAATCTCACCGTGAGAACTTAGGTGAAGTGAGCTGTCATTAGGGATTAACACTATTGACTCTGCTCACTTCAAGCTCACTTCACTTATGATTTCACGTTGAGATTTTTACAGAATCGACCGGCTTTTCCCTAATTCACCATTAGGGAACTGTTTTCAGGTTCTATATTCTCTTCTAAAGTAAATTATTTAGCCGGAATGCATTTTGCAAATATACGGTATTTGCAAAATGCATTCCGACATTTACAAACTCTACTTCATGTTTATGTTTTACGTTCAGTGTCGTGAGTCTTTCTTATATGTATACTTTTCAAACAGCTGCATTTCTTTTGAGCTGGCTTATTTTATTTAAAATAACGTCATGCTCACATGAATGCACTCGGTAACAGAATTTAGATTCATTGGCATTTTGTGTTAGCCAAAATGCTTCGTGGGTGTTTTTATCGCTCGCTCAACAAGCGATTGTAGTAAAAGACTTTCATCTTTAAGCAGGATTCATACTACATACTGTGTTGTGTCGTGTCGTGACACCTTCTGACGCAGTGTTAGCCGATCAAAACTCGTAATTTGACGTATTCTTGAACAGATTCGTTTGATTGGTTTATCCCGAGTCACGACACCACGACAGTCGACACAGTAATGTATGTGGCTTTATTTTCTCAAAAATTGTCTTCAGTTATCAGCAGAATACACACTATTGTCATCAAGATATCGAGAGATACAAGCAAGATATCACCAGATTTTCATATACATATTAATTTTCACGATCCATATTGTTAAATCCATCGTTAACGGTAAACTGACGTCAGAGACCACTCGGACTAAGTAGAAATTAAGCATTGGCGTTTTTACAGCGGTTTAGCGTTGCGTCATAGCGTAGACGACACGCACCATCAGCATTCAGTAGTTCAAAGACCCTTAATTAAAATCTCTGAGCGGGAACTAGTCCGCACCACTAGAACGTTAGAGAGGGATGCAGGGGTATTGCTGTCTTTCTCAGCGTCTAACATTGATGTTGGATAAGGGGAGCATATAAACAGGTCGCCCTACATCCTTAACCCTGATTTATTATATGAGACAGACTCGTTACGCGTTCATGTGAAAAAATGTGCTGTATTTGTCTGTGTCACTCGCTAAGAATTTGATTCGAATTGGATCTCAAGAAAAAGTGTGTTCTCTTTTAAGTTGGAAGTTTTTAATAGACCTTTGGATGACGTGTAACCCCTAGGTATCAAGCGTAGCTAGTAGAATATAATTAAGTAGCTGATTCATCAAAGGCAGTATTATCGCCCCATATACAGCCCGCAACTCTGCGGTACCGTCAAAAGAAAAGCAAGAAGTTGTAAAGCCATCTTGGCAGTCATAAAATATTTAAATGAATCTGCCTTAGCTGCGCTCATAACATGATATTTTGGGTTAGCCACATTTTTGACATACCTAAGTCTAAACCGGTTATTAGAATTTTATAAGAACAACATTAAAAGTACTCAACAGAAGAACAACTCCAATAGGAAATCGGAAGCGCCAATCGGATATCATTCTTTAACAAATTGCCAAAATTAGCACAAAGAATATTAACGAAACCGCGATAACCACTGCACCGCAACCTGTTAATGCCATAATTAGAAATCGGACGGTACACCGATAAATACCGGCACGTACAGCGCATGCGCCCCGATTGTATTTGCAAAACAAACAAGTCAGTACCTACCGTCAGGTGCACCCAGATGCACCGTGCATATCTTATAACAGATGGTATTTCATTCAGTAAATATTATTGTGAAATCAGTGCCGTGCGTGAGATAACCCAGGTATTTAGTTTTCAGTTCTAGGTTAAAAGAATCAATAAGATTCCTAAACAGGCTTTGTATTTGATTTTAACGCTTCAACGACTTCCGTCTAGTCTGATATCTATAGTACTGGCGTTGCGTCATCGTTTTCAGTACAGCTGGAGGCCACGCGTCGATAACACGCTTCGCAACGTCCTACTCGCGTCACATTAATTATATTATATGTTTACGTTCAATTATATGTACTGTTACAGATACTGTCAACTCCCTGTCATTTAATAATTAAATGAGCAGCGCGACCTCAGGACTAACGGTACTAGACCAAACAAACACTGGATCGAGAGAAAGCGTTGAGGATTTCCAGCGGAGTGAAAGCAACGGTCGCCAGTGCAACCGTAGCGTCGCGTCGAGCGGACGATAACATAACCTCAACATGTCTCTCGCAATCGCATCAGCGTTAATTCTCACCGGTGCTGCAGCTATCTACTGGTACGTCAACAGACATAAGCCCTTGAAGCACATCCTCAGTGAACTACGATACGCGCTAGACATGCAGGGCGCAGGCGCCGGCGGCCTCATCGATGACTGGGTGAACGTTTGGAGAAACAAAATTGTGTTGCCAGACGCAAACAGAAAAATTGCGGTCGTCACCGGCGGCGCTCGCGGAATCGGATCAGAAGTTGTGCGAGGATTACTGAAGTCGAATGTGTTCGTTATTGCCGGTGTGAGGAAACCGGAAGCGATGAAGAAGTTAGCTGATAACATGGATAATGGGGATAACATTGTGGCTTTCCCATTGGATTTGCAATCGATGAAATCTGTCAAAGAATTTGCAGAGAATGTGTTGGCCCGATTCCCGACTATTCACCTTCTCGTCAACAACGCTGGGATAATGTATGGAGACTATGAACTCACTGAGGATGGGTTTGAGAACCAGTTAGCGGTCAACCATCTGGGCCACTTTTATTTGACACACTTGTTGTTGCCAGCGCTAAAAAAGGGCGGCTCTATCGGAGAAGCGGCGAGGGTTGTGAATGTCACGTCATGCGCTCATTACCCTGGCAAGATATACTTTGAAGACATCAATATGAAGGAGCATTATGATTCTACGGCTGCGTATGCGCAGGCTAAACTAGCACAGGTAAAGAAATGTTCTACTTTCTTTATTTAACCAACTGTATTGAAACTAGAAACAAGTTTACTACTTCAGATTATTTTTAAGATTTTATTCTTCAAATTGTATTTTAAGCACGTCTCTTGTTTTGTTACAGCTAATGAGTGCTAGATACATCAACAAGACATTGGAAGAAGAAGGTTCACCAGTGAAATGCTATGCGGTACATCCAGGAATTGTGGATACAGACCTCTTTGAAAAGACCATGTTCAAAAAAGCTTTTCCTTGGGCCATGAAACTGTTTTTCAAGACCCCAGCTAAAGGAGCTATTTCAATACTTCATGCTTGTTTTGACAAAGATTTGGAGAAAAGGGGGGGTTTATACATTAGTAATTGTACTGAAGGAATTAGCAACGGTTTTTCAAAGAAATTAGATCATCAAGAGAGACTGTTTGAAGTGTCTTGCCAGTTAGTTGGCGTTGATAAAGTCAATTTTGGTAAAGCTGAAGTCTAGTCTCCATTTTACTTAATACAGAAATTATTCCAATACAAAAGACTTTAGATATTACAGTATAAAAAGTATTTTAAGAAGCATAATATTTAATTAAGATTGTCTTTGAATAAAATTCAAAATAAATTATTTTCTAACTACTCTACATGTTTTATTATAATTTTATGTAAATTTTTAATCCTGTCATTCAAAACAACTTCTGGTGACTTACAGAACTCTATAACTACATGGAAAAAAAAATTGTCTTTGTCCTAAATTGGTAATTTATGTGCAATACATTGAAAGACCTTACTACTGAATAAAATATTTTTTACGCTTGAGTAGATTTTTATCACAGAAAAGACAATGGACAATAAACAAAAGAATACAAAGTAGTAAAACTAAGATGGAGGGAAATTCCAATGGTTTCTTTAACCTGTTATTACTAATATTGTAGATGGACAATGCAGTTGTTTTGTGAGCAGTGTTTTATGAACTTTAACATATTGTACTGGTATTTCTATACTAATATAATATAGCTGTAGTGTTTTTGCTAATCTCTGAACCTGTGAAAAAAATCAGCATTTGATAGCCGCTTCTTGAGGAAGGTTAATTAAGATCACGCTACGACCCTTAGGAGTTGAGCAAGGCAGGTGACACTGTGATACCTAGCTAAATAATTTGCGAGACCAAAATTGCAGCTGCGATCATTATAATAATGGCATATTGACAAAAAAAGGTTTGATTGCAGGTGTCATTCTAGTTTATAAATAAAAAAATCAGAGTTTATTAGAAAATAATAGACATCCCATACATACACAGGGGAAACTCATTGGATTGCCTTGTAAGTATTACAATATTAGCTTATTTGATTGGCATTGATATAGGTTGCAAACATAAATGTTATTTACACTTTACAAAGTAGATAAATAAGGAAAATATTAGTTTATATTAGTTTATAAAATTAAAATAAGTGAAGATAAATGACAATATAACATTCAAAATTAAGTTGATTATTTGCTATTGACTTTAAATATTTAGAATTTACATAAATGAGTACATTTAAGTAAATAATCGAAATAACTAATAGCTAGTAGAAGAAAATAACAATTTCTAGAACAGCTGGTTAATTTATTCCCCGAGTTATTAAATAAGTGGATACTAAATGCTTCCTAATGTTATGTGATACTTAGTATTACATAAAGATTATGTCAATACATTACTTAATAGATTAATAGGTTCATTCATGTAGGTATGCTGATCAGTGATAATTTACATTTAAAATGTTAATAGTCATTAGGTATGTTATTTGTTGTGTAGTAAACTTTTTTTACTCTTTTTTAGAAAGAGAATAAACAGAAATAGCAGCCAGGATTTTAAACAAAAGAAACTTTTTTTTTACTGTACATTGGAAAATTGCTAGTGTACTTTGAACCCTTTAGCAATTGTCATAAAGTTAATTGTCCTATACCTGATAGCTGGATGTTATCTATTCACATGTAAATACTAAAAATGAATAGGCTGACTCATGTGACACGTGTAGCATAGGGCTGCCCACATGATATGAAATGAAACATTTTATTTCGGTAATATTACTAGATACGTTAGTCGAGGAGCCCATGGCACAGTAGTTACCGTTTTCGGCCTGCCATTGAGATAAAGATGTAGAACTAGGTATTGAAAAAGAATCGTATCGTAATCGTATGATAAAGATTGTTATTAACCGCTATCTCTTGTTACTTCTACTCATGGTTCTGCTTCTAAGTTTAAACCTAGTACCTGTCAATCCCCAAGCGGCACGCGCGCGATTTTGCGCCATTTTCTAAACACTAAGCAAACGCCGGCATTCGCATAGATTATAAAATAAGCGTTTTTTTTTATAGGGTCTTTGTTCAAGAACGTAAACAAGAAGTTTTTCTTATAAATAGTCTGTAAATAACGAAAATAAGCAAACCTTTTTGAACGCCAGCTTTCGCTCCGGGATTGACAGGGTAAGGAATGTGAATCTGGCAATATTGACAAATTGTAAACAATGACATTGTACTATTTTGTGATGAGATTGGAAAGGACTTAGGTCACTTGCTGACAGATGAATATCCGGGACACTCTGTAATAAATTACTGTATGCCTGGTTGTTCTTTATTTGATATTATGAAAGAAATTATTAAATGTAACTTTAAGCAGGAAACAACTTTGTTAATTTTTATGGGAAATAGGGGAAATTTAAATAAAGGAGAATTGCTCCAATATCATAGAACATTGTGCAACCTTAGTTTAAGAAAAATTGTGTTATTTACATTCCCTTATAGTAACAGTTTGCCACAGGAAGAAAATAGGTTAAGATATGATTTAAACATGACATTGCATAATTTAACTTATAATGATAAGCTAATCCATTTAATTGACACTAACTATTATATTAATAGTAATTTATATTTGACAAAAGATAGATACAATTGTGTTATGTACTATCTTTCTACCTATCTCAAAAGACAGATAGCTATGTCGCTATCATATTTTTTTTCTATTTCAGCCAAAAATTTGGCTAAACAAATTGCTCCTTTTGAGCAATGCAAAGGCATTTCAAACCATTGTGTCAATAATTTGCTTAAAATTAATGACATTAATCATCATTTAAATTAGAAATTAGGACAATAGAGGCAACCTCTAGCAAAAATGTAACTAATAAGTCAAATGAAAGTGTAAAAAAATTAAACAGTATCAATCTGGTGCATCAAAACATTCAAGGATTTTTAAACAAAGACTTAGAAGTAGAATTATTCCTGAATTGTTACAACGTAGATATTCTTTGTATGACAGAACATTGGCTTAAAAGCCACCAGTTCATGTTCAATTTTAGTAATCACCAGGTTGGTAGTTCATTCAGCAGAGTAAATGCTATAC
The DNA here is from genome assembly GCA_949629135.1 of Eremobia ochroleuca. NCBI lineage: Eukaryota > Metazoa > Arthropoda > Insecta > Lepidoptera > Noctuidae > Eremobia > Eremobia ochroleuca. The sequence continues at coordinate 17,701,546 of OX451400.1, read as the reverse complement.
ATGGTGGCTCATTAATTTTAGTAAATAACCAGCTTAAATTTAAGGAACGAAAGGACATTGTGAGCCTCTCTGTTGAGCGGACAATTGAAATAGCCTGTATAGAATTGGAGCAGTTCATTATATTAAGTGTGTACAGACCTCCTTCAGGATTGTATGATTGTTTTGAAAAGGTTATGGATGAAGTGTTGCACAAAATCTGTAATACAAACAAGTCCATCATCACTTGTGGTGATTTCAATGTTAATTTGTTAGAAAATTCTGGGTTAAGTACTAAAATCATAAGTTTGTTTCAGTCATACAATCTTGCTAACCTATTTTTGGAGCCCACTAGAATAACTCCTACTAGTGCCACATGCCTAGATAACATTTATACAGATATTATACCAAACCACAAAGAAATGATTAATTTAATAGACTCAGATCATTGCGGACAGCTGATCACTATTCCAAATCAAAACAAAAAAGTTATTAAAAAAGATATCACTGTTAACCCAAAAACAACTAAACGCTTAGAAACATTTAAAACTAAACTCTTAAGTAAATTACCACTTCTGTTGACTAATGATGACCCTAACAAACAATATAATGATTTTTTTAATATGTATTGCACACAATTTGATAAAACATTCATTCCAAAGACATTATCAGTCAATAGTAACGCTTCCTTCAGTGACTGGGCCACCATTGGTATACATAAAAGTAGAAAACGACTTTATGAATTATATGATGAACGGATTTGTATAAACACTGCTGAATTTAATTTATATGTTAAAAATTATTCTAAAATATTTAAAACAGTCTGTAGTATAGCCAAGTCACGTTATTTGAGTTCAAAAATTAAAAATAGTAGTAACATTATTAAAATGACTTGGAATGTCATTAATAGCGAAACAGGAAGGTCTTGCAACCGAAGTAGTGACTACAGCCTTGCTATTGATGACAATGTAATTAGATCAGATTCTCAAGTCGCCGCGGCCTTTGAAAATTTCTTTTCAGAGATTCCCGTGTCAACTACTAAATCTCTAAGCTCGTCACCCACTGCTGCAGAGTCTTTACTTAAAGAAAACGTTCCAGTTGGTGATTCTGAATTTCACTTCCAATATGTCACCTGTACAGATGTAATTAAAACTTTTCACATGTTAAATGTTAAAAAGACTGCAGATCTATGGGGTAATTCTGTGGATGTTGCTAAGTCAATTATAAACATTGTAGCACCTACTTTAGCTGTTATATTTAATAATTGTATTGATCGTGGTGAGTTTCCTGATCTTATGAAACATAGTAAAATCATACCATTGTTTAAATCGGGTAGTACATCAGACCCTACTAATTATAGACCTATTTCAGTACTACCTACCTTTAGTAAAATTTTTGAAAAGCTCATTTTAAACCAAATGCAAGGATTTTTTAACAAAAATAAATTACTGCATAACAAACAGTTCGGTTTTACAAGGGGTCGTTCAACTACTGATGCCGGAGTTGAACTTTTAGGACATATTTATAATGCATGGGAGGACAAATGCGATGCTTTGGGCATCTTTTGCGATTTGTCCAAGGCATTCGATTGTGTTCTTCATGAAACCTTAATCAGGAAACTTCACTACTACGGAATTCGGAACGCCTCTCTGGATCTTCTTACTTCTTACTTAAGTGATAGGATTCAGAGAGTTGATGTTAACGGAAAAAGGTCACCCGGATCTGTAGTAAAAATGGGGGTCCCCCAGGGCTCAATTCTTGGCCCATTTTTATTTCTTATTTATATAAATGACTTGCCTTACCTCATAAGGGATGAACATGATATAGTGTTGTTTGCAGATGACACTTCACTTTTATTTAAACTCAAACGTCAGCAGCTGGTTACTGACAATATAAATAGTGCCCTCGCAAAAGTAGTTAACTGGTTTAATGTTAATAACTTACTTCTTAACGGAAAAAAAACGAAATGTATTAAGTTTACGATACCAAATGTTAGACAAGTAGAAACTAGTGTTCTCATAAAGGGTGAAGAGTTAAAACCCGAAAATACCACAGTATTCTTAGGCATAACTTTGGATGCCAAGCTTCAATGGGGCCCCCATATAGATAAATTGTCAAAAAAGCTTAGCTCTGCAGCATACGCCGTTAGGAAAATTCGTGACTTAACTGATTTAGAGACAGCCCGTTTAGTTTACTTTAGTTATTTTCATAGTGTGATGTCGTACGGTATTCTGTTGTGGGGAAATGCCGCCGATATTCAGACAATTTTTATTTTACAAAAAAGGGCAATTCGTTCCATTTATAAATTAAGTCCCAGACACTCCCTCAGAGACAAATTTAAAGAGATTAATATAATGACTGTGCCTTCTCAGTACATTTATGATAATCTTTTGTATGCACATAAAAATATTAATCTGTTTAAAAAATACAGTGATATCCATAATATAAATACTAGGAACAAACACAAATATGTTGTTCCTACAACAAGGCTCAAGAAAATAGGTGGCTCGTTTAGATGCCAATGTATACGTTTTTATAATAAACTTCCTAGCCACATTCAAGAACTAAGCATTAATAAATTCAAATCTTTTATAAAGCTAAAACTATGCCAGAAAGCCTATTATACTGTAAAAGACTATATTGAGGACAAAAAAGCTTGGGATTGAGCTGCTCCAATAGGTCTAGACAGTGAATGTTGTTTATTTTTTATTTTGCTGATTTACACTTTTGTTTTTTTTTTCTTTCTTAATATCTATTTATATACAGAATGACATGAACATTTACTGTTTAAAGTCTTATATTATTTTAATTATTGTGAATGTGAGGACTATGTGGATCATTGTTTCCGTTTTAATCATGGTCTGGCAGTTTGAGTGGTGTATGCGGTCTACACAAATGTCCTGTCCTTGGTATTACTCGTCGAATCGTTGAGCTCCTTAAGTTCTGAGTTGAGCTGCACGGTTACTGACGAATGCGTGCACTGACTGCACAGGTCCACTCAGTGTGGTTCTTTCCTCAAAAGACCACTTCAGACACCAATCTACATGGTCCTCAAAGATTATATCCGGATTTTTATATACACATTGACATTGATGAATTTTATATAAACAATGACATGGATATTTACTTTGTAAAGTATCTTATTTTTATTATTATTACTGTGAGTGTGAAGACTATGTGGGTCATTTCTTTTTTTAGGTTTCCTTCTTAGTTAGTTTTAATCATGATCTGGCAGTTTGAGTCATTTATGCGGCCTACCCAAATGTCCTTTCATTGGTATTGTTCGTCGAATCGTAAGGCTCCTCAAGTTCTGAGTTGAGCTGCACGATTTTTGACAAATGCGTGCACTGACTGGACAGGTCCGCTCAATCTGTGTGGTTCTTTACTCAAAAGACCATTTCAGACACCAATCTACATGGTCTTCACATTATCTGACCAAGATTATGTCTGGACTTTAAAAGAGACTGTGACCTCTGAGTTTGTTTCGGCCTTTCTTCTCAGAGTAGTCAGATAGGAAATGCCGACCTCATCTAGTTTAAAAAAATATGATTGACATGTAAAAGTGTTTGTACAAACCTACTTACAGAAAATAAATCATTTATCATTTATCATTTATCATGTAATGTTTTTGATGTGAACATTATACAGCATGTTTTTAAATCATTTGAATGATGAAAACTTCACACATGTTTCATAAACCTGGTTTGTAGGTATTTATAACATTATAAAAGTAAGGCTTACCTGCTGAAAAATCCAGAAAGCCCCTTCTTTTTCAGCTTAGAGTGGTCCTGATCATGGGAAGTGGCATCGGGAATCTCATCATCCTTGGAGGCAGCGGAGCCAAGAGAACACTCGGACAGACTGGATACAGTGCTGGAGAAGGAACCACCATCCTTTCCTCGGTGGTGACCACCCACACTACCCCACTGCAAAGTACTCTTAGGAGAATCGCTTGTGTCACTTTTCTCACAAGTTGATATAGAGAAGTTACCTTCATCACTGAAACTACTCTTCTTTGACAGCTTATCAATATCATCGGATGTATCCTCTACATGTTTCTCTATTTTAGGACTCACAAAATGTAACTGTTTCGTGATCGGATTGTACGCAAGTTGCATGTTATCCAATGCTTCACTGAGGCGCATCCCGCCTTTTTGGCACGGCGACGACGACATCGCGATTTCGAAATTCGAACACTGGCACGTTCAAAAACCACATCCATGGTTATGTACACAATATTTATTTACGAAAGCCATTATCGATAACTTTTTATCAGCTAATTAAGCACACGCGTATTTACTAAGGACCTCATAAGCACTGGACATCACTTAACACAAACATTACACTAAGTAATTTATTTCAATTGTTTTTATATTTTTGTTTTTGTTACAATCAGTAACACAACCATCGATGGAATCAAAACAAGAATTTGTTATGAGATATTTACAATGGTGTAATCGAGTAACTGAATGAGTAAAATAATGCTTGATTTTCTAAATTTCTGTTTTGTTTTTAACTTATTAATTCGTTATCTAAAACAAGAAATAAACACAAAGCAACACACCCATCGCCTTTTACTTTCCACTGTAAATTAGATTGACTTGACATAACACAAGTGTTGCCAACACAGTCTTTGAATTTCCCAATTACAATTTTAGTGGAGTGTTGTTTGTGTGGAAATCGTTTCCGATTTGATTTTTATGATTTACTCGCTGTATTTATTTCAAATAAAATAACTAAATACACAACACCTCATATGCTCTTCAAATATAGTGATTATTTTAGCGCTATTGAAGCAGAGTACTTGTGTTTACTTGTTCAAATTGTTCAGCAATCACACTGACAGTGAATTTGGTTTGACAAGTGAAATAGATAAATGATTTCTGTAAGTAGGTTTGTACAAACTCTGTTACATGCCACAACCATATTTTAAAAACTAGAGTTTAAGTTTAATCTACATTCAAAATTTTGTTTAAACTAGAAGACAAGCCTTTCAGAGAGCACATATTTACCCAATAGATGTGCAGTGAGCAAAAAGTTGGCAACATTGGATTGTTTACGCATAACGTTCAGAAACTAGTGACGCTTATCGATAATGGCTTAACGTTCAGAAATACATACACTTATAAACGCAGCCTTCTTCCCATGGGGGTAGGCAGAAACTAGAGAACGCCACCTGTTACGGTACTTACATGCTCCTTTTGCTTTGTTTATATTCATCTAGCTGGTCATGAAACTGGTCTGGTCGTTCAGAAAGGTATAATCTTAATAATTTAATCCAATGCAAATTGTTGATACCCATTGTTTTTCCTACTTCAAAAAATAAAGTACTTAAAACAAATATTTTGAATAAGCATTGGGATTTAGTTCAAGATCAAATGCATTCTAGATACCCGACGCCAATATTTGCATTTGTTTTGCAAAGTTTGTGAGTAATAGTCAACGAGACCATCTCTTTCATCGCTTATTTGTATCAATCAATCAACTCAGCCTATTGTAGAAGTTAGTATCGCAGTGACTGCGCCACAATACCCTATCCTCGGCCTACCGCATCCAGTCTGTCGCAGCGAGCTTTTTAACGTCGTCGGCGCATCATCGCTGGGGGCGTCCCACACCTCACTTGCCGATACGCAATCTCAACTCCAGGACTCGTCTGCTCCACCCGCCGTCGGTCCTTTCTTCAGTTTGCTTACTCTGCAAGCTATACCGGTACTGCTGATTTTATCATTCAAAGACCCGTTGCCCGCGGCCGTGTTGCGTGGATGTGACGCATGTTCTCCCCCAACTTGTTATTTTTTTGTGCTCTTTTTATGCGTCATGTAATTTCTCATTCAAAGATAAGCCTATACCAATCAGGGTTTTTTTAGGCTTATTTTTACATAAGTACTAGATATTTTTGATTGGGGACACACATGGAATTGTTTCACATTTACAGTCATCGGGTCAGGACAGTAGCCATTCGGTATAGTTCGCGTCAAACTTTATGGCGGCTCGGAAGTGTGTTACTCGCTGCGCAGTACCTCACCCCTCACCCCCTTCGCTGACACGTGAATGTATTACTGCGAAGCAACTCGAGCTGCCATAAAGTTGGAAGAGCTGTATAAGAGCTGCCAAACATTACCGAAAAATTACATAAATAAAGTATAATACAGAACTCAATAAAACAGTGCCAATTATCAAAATAATTTATTTCTGGTATTTCGTTTCTACACTGAAAACATTTAAAAATACTCTGTGGTCTTTTCGATTACAACCTCAAAGGGTCAAGCGAAAGAATATTGCTTCAATATGTAACTAATATTACAAAAATAGATTCATTATACAATACAAATATTTACAATTATATAATAATATAATAAGTAGCGTATAAATTAACTAAAAATCAAACAACCGTGCGTTTTAAGCGATTTACAAAATTAAAAAATGCCTAGCTGAAGTTTTATTTATAAAATAAATAGTGTCTCTCTGATATGGATACAAATCCTCAACTCTTTGGTTCTTTGGATGGGCTGCTGTCTACGGCGCCCAGTTCTGGGAACAACTCCATGATGCACAGATCCAATAGATTGTAGACCAGCTGAAACAAAAGAAAGTAGGGATTGATTTTGTAACTGCCTCGTTGATCTAGTACGAGTAGTCGCGTGCACTACTGCCGAGCTGAGGTCCAGCAAACTAATTGCGTGACATACATCAATTACAATCGGAATCATTTTCATTTTTTAATTATTTATTAAAATATAAAAATTAAGTATAAAAAGCATTGAAATATATTTAAAATGAGCCGCTGGTGTCGGCAGCAGGGTCCAAGCTACGGTCGTTGTCGGTGTAGGTTGGGCAGATACGACAATCGGCACCATGACAGTCGAGCTCAAATTCCACTTGTCAACAACCTGGTGTGCTAAGTCAAGATATTGGATTTTTTTTTCTTTAAATTATTATTATTAAACTAAATAATTTTTAAATATTAATGCTCAATCTTGACATGTTAATTTTTAGTTACCACTTATTAATTTACTCAAATGTATTCAAGTTTTTCACTCAATTTTTATTTTTATCCTGTCTACACAATTTGTAATATGAGCGCTCAATCTTGACATGTTAATTTTATTTTATTTTTTTCCTTCTAATTTTATATTTTGTATTCATCATTCATAATTTATTTTCTCTATTTTTATCATGTTTTAACCTCGTTATAAGTGCATGCTGTGGTCTCCTGTAATTGAAGGAGAACACGTAAAAGAACCTTTTTTTATTATTTTAAAGAAGATTGGCAAAACCCCATGTATTTTGAGTGTCGCCTTTATACTTCGCGTGCATTAATAAAAACACCCGAAAGAGATAGATCTAAGGCCTACTAACATAAAGTGTAATCATAGCATATTTTTTTGTAATGGGATTTTGACAGAAAATCGTTTTAAAGATTTACCATGTAGGTGAGGTTATGTGTGTTGTGAAATGTGTATTGATGAGCAGATTAATTCATTTTAGAATAAAACGTACATGTCTTAAGTATAATAGCGTTTTTCCTTTGAGGCGAAACGGATAGGATGTACATGTAACCTACACCAAAAGGTTATGCCTTTTGATGTTGCTGGAACATCATGCGAACCGTACATATGCTTGTTTGCCATCTCTGTATATTTTATAGGGTGACTGGTAATTAGTGACCGATACTTAAACACATGATTCTACTCATGACAACAAACAAGTGTTATAATGGGACAAAAAGTAAAATGACGAAAAAAAAATTAGCTGTTCCCTACATTTTGACGACTCATACGAACATAAATGTAGGGAACAGCTGATTTTTTTTTTCGCGATTTCGGATTTGGTCCGATAGTAAAAGTTGTTTGTTGGCATGAGTAGAATCATGTGTTTAAGTATCGGTCACTAATTACCAGTCATCTTATATACGTATGAATGCCAAGCTTTAGGAGAAGCCTAGGTCCAGCAATAAGGTAGGTAGGTAAGAAAGGGTGTTATTTTATGAAATGAAACAAATACTTTTTTCAAGTATTTAAAATAGACCTATTTATTACACAACTATGTATCTAACCTGAGTAAAACTTGGTCAAGGAACTGTGCAGGTGGAGTTATATTATCCTGGTGACGCGCATAGCCCAGGTACCACGCTATGCTCATGACGTGAGAGCAACATCCCACAGTGCGCAAACCAATAATGCAATTGCAACAATATCCAGTGATGGCATTCCTACCCACTTGTTGCCGATCTATTGCTATAAAAACATAGTAGGATTTTCGTGACACATGCCGAGACTTTACTTTTGCTCGAATCAAATAAGAGCTTATTCCCCCTAACCTGCTTAAATTGACATGGTCCTCTCTGCAAACTTCTATTGTGTAAAGGCCATGGAAACGCAACTGTTCACCTATATAAGACCTAGCTTGTCGTATTTGGTAAGTGCCGCAAGCAAAGAGGACTAATTCCTCTATAGACAGGTTAGGAAACACAATATTTGCACTCGTTATCGTTGTAAACATAGAGTTCCTTCTACTTAAATTCTCTTCTTGTACTATTTCTGCTAATGTGTTGTCTGCGAAAAGCCTTTCATTTATAATATTGACTATTTGTTCCGCATTACTTGGATCCACAAACATTGTGGCAAATGCATTATGCAGTGCTGCTGCAATGGAAAAGTCTTTCATCATGTGAGGGCATGCACGATTAAAATATTCATGTCTGAATATTTTAAAGTCTCTTTTGATTCTGCCATTAACGGCTTCCACAACCCATCTATTTACTGTCACACAGCGAGACCTGTTCCCTTCCAGTGTAGTTAATTGAAACTGACCTGGTGACAGGGTTTCTGGTAGATGGGCGAGGAAGCCACGCTGATGTATAGCGTCTACACTATCTCGGAAGCCTCTATCGAGAATAAACACATCATCTTGTCTAAAAAAATCTAAAAAACTGTCATTATGTAACAAATCTATCATTATCGACGCATCGTTAGTAGTGGCAGGATATGGCCCTGCAACATCCAGGATGTATCCATTGCAACATACAATCATAAATGGCTTTATGAGATTTCGATACTTATGTAGGGAATAAGTCTCTTTTTGAAATAAATAATTTGAGCTTTTTTGGGCATAAACATAGGTGCCATCACAGATAACAATTGCATTTTGTCTTTCCAGTGGGAGATCAGGTCTGCCATATAAATGATTTGCTATATACGAGTTTTTACTAATAACATTACTCCGGCTTATATGATGCAGACCCAAATGTTGAGGCACATACTCCTGAGCTAATATGTCCCTAGCCTTGTTCATCAGGGTTTCTACTGTACGCCTTGGCGTCTGAAATAAGCTCGATAGCCTGTCTCCTGAGTCTCCCGTCCTTAATTTGCATAATAATGCAGTTAATGCAAAACTTCCTCTGTGCATTTCACGAAGACCTCTTGTGTCATTCATTATTTGTTGATGTTGGGAAAGCGAAATTCCCAAAAAGTAATGTGCCAAATATTCAGGTAGACTCTGGATGTCTTCAAAGTTAAAAACACTTACAGGTTCTGACAATATGAAAACCATATCTTAAATATGGAAATTATTAAAACGGTCTAGTGTGTTTTCAGATGTGTACAGTTCACCAAAAATATTTGTACCCATGTCGGCTGTCCAAAATCAAAACCTAGCAAGGGACATTTTTGATGAAACACGTTTTCTTCAACCAATATTCCCAAAATTTTTTGCTGCGTCTATAGCAAAAACAACTGTATTTCTATCTTAAATAGAATCGGAGATATGAACATGTATGAACCTAGCAAGTGCACTTCGTACTCGGTGTTTACAAAGTGAAAAAGCTAGTAAGTAACATTTCCAAATACAAAAACCTATTAAGTACGGTACATGCTAGGTTTTTGAATTTGTGAATGGACTTACTAGGGTTTTGAATTTGAAATTAGTCTTTTTACTAAGTTTTTGAAGTTGGAATTGTCCCTTACTAGGTTTTTGATTTACAATATCACTGAAGTGTTGAACACGATTATCAAATAATGTCTATAATAAATAATAGTAAGTCGATGAGAACTAGGCGTGCAGGACGAAGAGGGGGGCTCTACTCCCGCGCCGCCTGATCAAGCTCTCGAAAAGTACAAAATTGATTCGTCACAAAGGAATTCAAAGCATATAAAGTATTTTTCGATGGATTTGCAAAAAGTAATTTTGCTGCCTATAATGCCCCAAATTAAAGAAGCTGTTTTTATAAGTCGATTAATTACATTTAATCTAACTTTTGCACCTATAAGTAAGCAATCTCCTGATCCAGCTACTTGCATAGTTTGGCACGAAGGTTACGCCGGTCGAGAAGCTTCCAACATAGTTGATGCTATTTTAACATTTATGAAGAATGAAAGAGATTGCCAACATTTTCATATTTGGGCTGATAACTGTACAGCCCAAAATAAAAACTGGACTCTGTTTACGGCTTTAACTACTATAGTAAATACAGAAAAAACGATCGAGACTGTGACTTTGAGTTACTTAACAAAAGGACATACTCATATGACTGCAGATTCGGTGCATGGAAATATTGAAAGAAAAATTAAAAGACAAGGAGACGTTTTGGATTTCGAAGACTTTAAAGATGTCGTAAACAGTTCAAGACAAAAAATAAAGGTCATAGATTTAAGTGATTGTAGGAGCTGGCCGAAGAAAAAAAGAGCACCAAGGAAAACGGATAATGAAGACTTGATGAAATCTTTCTTGCTCAGCCAAGTTGTCCAAGTAAAATTCGTTACTGGATCGAGGAAGATTCTTTACAAGACAAGGTAATTATTAATAGTAGATAGATGTAGTAGTGAGTTTAAAGTTAAACCCGTTGATTAATGACTATGGAATTTTCAGCTTTGATGAACCATTTGTGGAGTTAGACTTCCTACCAAAAAAATTTCAAGTAGTTGGGCTGCCTGAAAAAAAATCAGCTCCTCGAGGCATTCCTGGTCAAAAAAAGGATGTGATTGTGGCAAAGCTGGTACCCTTAATGCCAGAAACAAGGCGTGCGTTTTGGGTTCAAATACCCGTAAACAATGAATCAGTTGATCTCCAAACTGGAGGTGAAGTAGCTGAAGAAATTTGATTTTTTTAAGTTGATTATGTA